>CAJQZM010027573.1:0-16886 GCA_907164665.1 Colias nastes | reverse complement strand
TTATGACATTATAACACTTCTATTGCCTTGTTATTTAGATTTCTATGCTTGCTTATGAGGCGAGGCTTCGTGACTAGCCTATTTATTGACGATCTTTACTCAATATTAACATTATCGCTGTGCTTTGATGGCATAATAATGAATCGATAAATATATTGTTAAAAGGTCTAATATAATTTGCGTGGGAATTAAAACTTTAAATGGTACCTACTGAGTGGTATTTCAGGATTTTGACCAACGAATTTAACTATGTTAAGTACGCACGGTACGGTTGAAAAGTAAAAAGGCTTGTGGACATTTAGATTCAGTAATGAATCATGATTTGATAGTTTTGTTATTTATATATATAGATAGGTATCGATAACATTAAGTGATTTCATTGAAGTAAAAAAATTATTTTATAAGTACTTAGGTATCTAATAGTGAATGGTTATACTTTAATGTTTATCTTGTAACAATAACGATAACAACACCGCATTTATACCCAAAAACAGCAATAAAATCCGACCGCTAAACATTAATCAAGTTTCTTTTTAAGACTTTAGGCTTCTCCTCAATGTCAAATCCTAAAAGATTAGTGTACGAAAATAATTCTTATCGCCATCAATATAAGGTGTTAAATGATCGTAACTTTCAGGACTAATGTAGGGAATACAAATAGATCTTGTTTCGTTTTCCTTGAATCGCCTTGAGAACTGTCTTTGGATGGATTGAATGGATGAGATTAACGACGAAATGAGCTTACACAAATTGAATAATTCAAGCGCTTTTTGCGACTTGCCTTTTTTAGATCTCTTGATTCAGCTGAATTGTTAAACTTGTTTAACTCAGTTCCTTTACTGTTTTCGGTTTAATTGGGATCGGTAATTATTGAATGTTTTAATCTAATATAGGCACTAGAATGGTACTATTTCTAGAATGTTAATTGTTTAATTAGTTGAAGTTACGTTTTTATTTCAAGTTGTGGTGATAATTTGAGTTCTGTTCACACAAAATTAAAACTAATATTGTCATCGGAATTTAAGGTACCTATATAATAATCACAGTGTATAATCACGTATACTACGTAAAATATATATTCTACAGACAGTATTCTCTATAGGTATCGGTTGAATGCAATCATGAATTGTATTGAATAATGAAATTAGCAGATTTTTTATGAATGCAAGCACTTAGAATATTATGAAAAACCTCTTTTGTTATGTGTATCCAACTTTAACACACGCATACGTGAATGGATACGAGTACATTACCTTCTATTCGAGAATTACATATATTTTTTACATTTTCCGTTTATACTAGTTCTATGAGCATAATGAAATCTACAGTATTTTCTATGCTATTCCTTAACTTATATAATTAGCGGCTAATTAATTAGTAAGTCTACATAAATTCCTTCAAATTAGTTATTTAAATATTATAGGTACATACAAGTCATAATATTGTATGCCGAATTTACGTACCGCATGCATACAGATTAAAGTAAAAGTTAATAATAGGTAATATTTTATTGTTTTAGTACAGCTTTTAGTATCTATAGGTACTTACTTATAATATTATAAAGCTTAAGAGTTTGTTTGTTTGAACGCGCTAATCTCAGAAAGGTCCGATTTGAAAAATTCTTTCGGTGTTAGATGCCCATTTATCGAGGAAGGCTGTAGGCTCGTATCATCACGCTAAGACCAACAGGAGCGGAGCAATGCGGGTAAAACCTCGGGGCACAGCTAGTCTTGGACAAAATAAAAGACAAAAAAACGATCATAATTTTCATACTTTGTATTTTTATCTTTTTATTGCACTTATACGGCATATCGAAACATGTCACAAAAAATTAGCACATTGACCTAAAACTCTAGTTTATAACATTGCTTTGAAGTCGTCTCGATTGAAATGGCTTTTAGGAATATTTAAACTCAATTTGAAACGACAAAAATATCAGCAGTAAATCGGGAGCATATAGAATGAATCTTTGGAATTTAGCCAACCAAGTGTTCGTCGTGACAAATGCATTTTATGATAATAATTTGCTCAGGACTTGTGACGTCAGCGGTTTGCGATATTCATGGTTACATCACTTACATGATCAGCGTTGTTAAAAGTGAAATGATTAACACTAATTTTATACAAACGTTATTGTATACATATGAGGGTTTTAAAAATAGTGGATCTATATTATAATACAAGGTAGAGCTGCAGGTATTAACTAATATTTATATTAAATCAAATAACCCAATCGAGACTCATGAAACTTGCAGAATTTGTGTTAATTATTGAACCCTAAATTGTGAATTTGATAAAACACTCAAAAAAGTAATAAGTACTTGTTTGAAGTATATAATATCTTACATACGTACATCATCATCATCATTATCAGCCTACATTCGTCCACTGCTGGACATAGGCCTCAGTCATGGCACGCCACTGAGCCCGGTCGTTCGCTCGTTGTCGCCAGTTTTGACCAGCAATCCAACGTAGTATTTATCAAATTTAGAAAATAGATTTCTGTTAGATAATTTGTAATTCTATTACGTATCTAATAATATATTTTATTAAGAAAAGCTCTATTCACGCGTACAAAGTAACGATCGCCATCTGGTCCGATCAGAAAATGAAACAGGAAAATCAGCTCCACGTTTATAACAAGAAAATTATAGACTAAGTAGATTAATAGCCAATGTTATTAGTCAATATTCCATGTTATATAGTTAATTTATGAATAGGTTATATGGACATGTTTTATGGATAATGCTGTTGCAATATAATAGCGAAGATTTACTCAGAAAACGGCCTATGCATATTTTAGTAGCAAATTAAATTAAAGCAATTACTTCTCATGTGTTTAATGTGTGTTATTAAATTTATTATTTATGCATTGTAAAATCTGTAAGTGTAGGTAGAGGCGACGCACTAAACTAAGCAATAAGCTATTTAGAATTTATGAATTCGTTACTTCGGTTATAGCAATCTTGTTCAAGGTTTCAGAATGTGTCTATGCATATAAATCTGAATATCCTTTGTCTCCTGTATTCGTATGAATTTATCCCAGTCTTCTGTGAGCCATTATACGACATCAATCATTTATCCCCATTATTTATTAATATTAAAATACTTTTATATGTTGTACTGCTGTAAAATCCAACGTTTATTAGTATCTATTTCAAGATGAAAGCGTAGATTCCCTAAAGCCCCGTTAAATAGATATGATAAGGATTATATTTCTAAAACCGATAGTTCCCAGTTGCCTTTAATCTAGGTCAGCTTAGAAAGTGTCATTGGGATGTCGGGAAATCTCCAAAGAGAGCGTGTCAACATTTGCGACACTCGGCCTCTGGAGACGCAAACAATTGTTCACATTACACCCTACTATTGCAACGATATAAGGCCCATATTGGCTTGTCATGTTTGATATAGAATTGCAAGCAAGATTGATGGTACGGTGAACGAACTTGGTAAATATAGTGATTTTGGCAGATAAGACCTAAAACCTTTCACGTTTCAATTGTCATATTTTTATGACAGTTTCCTTTTTCAGTGTGATATTGGGCCTATTTATAGATTTGATTCAGCACATAATGTTGGGAAAATAGAAGAAAAGCGTGGACAAGATGGCGAAAATGATATGGCACGTTTCACTTAACTATTTTGTGTTAAACTGAAACGTTTTCTAATTTTCTGGATCTTTGTTTGTATTTTTTTTATTTGCATTTCAGTCTAGGTACTTATAAAATAGAGAACCATATTAAACGATAAACAAGGCTATATTTTGTTAGAAGAAATAATAGAAGAAAAAATAGAAGTTTAAACATTAATTTATTTTTATAACCTAATAAACCAATAATAGCTTATATTAAAACGGTTGTGAATAGGTCGTAAAACTATTTAATAACCATAAGTGATGTCACGGCAGAACAACGTTTCCAAATCAGGTAGTAATATCTACACGCTTGCCAAAGATTCTAGGATGGTACGCATACTATTATTTCAATAACTCAACTGCTTGCTACAATATAATAAAGAAACGAATCATCAAAAATAAGCCGCAAAGCGTTTTAAAAAAGATTAACGTACGATTTTCTCGAAACCTTTGATGACTAATGTAGTATAATAACATACAAAGCGTAAGTCGGATACCTCTTTGTGTCGGTTGTTATCAAAATGATATATTCGTGACGATAATTGCAGTTATCAGGTAAGTATTACGTACACGCATAATTTCAAAAGATGAATGAACTGTATTTTAGGAACAGATGAAACAAATGTTAATGACCTGATTATATAATGCGTAGATATGATTCGTTTCCGTTTTGAATAAAGAAATTTTAATTGAAAACGTCTGTTTACATTTTTCGTGTGATATAGTTTTAGAAGATTCTGAGAATTATTATCTTTACATATTTATGTTGATATTATATTTGATCAAACAGTTAAACGATTATATAGTTTACTGTCTATCATTACTAGATTTCTCAAAGCTACTAAAAATGTAGTCTGTAATTGTTTAAAAATTTAAAAATCAATATTGAAGAAAGGCGTATTTACCTTACTATATATAAATAAATAAATTAATTAATTTTCTTCAATTAAATCCATATAAAATACAGATATTAATAAAACAGTTATATTAAGTCACACAATCAGCTTTATTTATCCTACTAAAATACACAAAAAGGATGCCGACCATTAAAAAAAATATCCAATGGAAACCAATAGAAATCTTCGGAATTCTAACAATCCTACTTTTTGCTAGTTAGCGGCCAACAATGTTATGAGAAGTTAATGAATACCATATATTTTAAGTAAATTAGTCATAAATTATTCGTCTAACGATTTCTGTCTTCGCCTTTCAAAGTTCCGCATCTGATAACTCAAGAACCCAAAACATTTAATATGAGGCTTACAAAATAATTAATAGACCAACACTAAATATTTTAACAATGTGATTTGCAATACAACTTCACTTTATTATTTTTAAACAAGCTTTCCGCCCGCGACTTCGCCCGCGTTGTCAAAGAAAAAGCGGCATAGTTCCTGTGGGATTTTCGGGATGAAACCTGTCCTATTTCCTTTCGCAGGTTTTAATAATTACACTTAGTACAAACTATCTTCGTAACTGTCATAAGTTCATTTCAGTTCGGGTAGGCGTGAAGAAGACAGATAATAGTTGTATAACTACTACCTACTAGATACTATTCGTAGGGATGCATAAGTAATCTCCTACATTGTAGTAATTAGATGTAGAAGTCTTAATCTATACTTATAATAAATCTGTAGAGAGGCCAATTCTGTACATGAAATATATTTTAATAAAAACTATGAAGGGGTGATAAGGGATCGCTACTGATGCCAAAAATGCAATCAGTAAAATTTTTGTCTGTCTGTCTGTCTGTCTGTATATTCGTTATAGAAACAAAAACTACACGACGGATTTTAACGAAATTTGGCACAATTATTCTTCATACTCCTGGGCAGGTTATAGTATACTTTTTATTACGCTACGATCAATATGAGCAGAGCAGTGAAGGGAAATATTGGGAAAACGGGAGAAGTTACTCCATTTTTTAAGCTTCCGTCGCGTGTGCAGCCTTAATGGTTAAAGCTACATAGAAATCATGTACGATACAAATATACTTAAATAATAAATTATTATTATTATATAAAAATAAATTCCTAGACAGCATATTATCTCTATCTTTTAAATTTGACTCACAATAACACGTGAAACTTCAATAGCTTAGCAATTCGGAGCTTTTTGATTATATTTGTCTACTCTTACGTTTACAACACTCTCACTCATCCCTAATTAAAAAAAGTTAACATTATTACTTATTCAATAAAAAAAGAATCATGTAAATCGGTGTAGAAACACCAAAGTTATACATGAAATACGCTATATGTCATCGCGCGTGAATACAGAATCATGTCATAAGGATTATTTTTGTGTATCAGTTGCCGCGTTCGACGCGCTTCGCGGCGGGAGCTTCATGCAATATTTGACTGTTGATGCGAATAGACGTTCAGAGTGTTCGACCTTATTGACAGATTTCTTTTGTTGTTTTTCTATAGGTTTTGGTAGTGTTTAAGCATATTATTAGTTTACATTTTATTTCTTTATAAGTGAAGTAGCAGTAGGTACGCATTTTAGTTATTTTGGTAGTGTTTAATTATATTAATAGTTTATTTTCGTAATTATCATATAATTATTACTATATTATGAGTAGTGTTTAACTATATTATAGTTCATTTATAGATTTATTTTGTTGTTATTCTATAGGTTTTGGTAGTGTTTAAGCATATTATTAGTTTACATTTTATTTCTTTATAAGTAGTAGTAGGTACGCATTTTAGTTATTTTAGTAGTGATTATATCATCATCATCAATACATATAATAAAATTCTAGAAAAGTGGTGTCTGTACATTGAAAATATGTAAAAAAAAATTAGCAGGTGTTATTATTAAATAGATCCCAAACCCAAAACTGTAGTTAAAAATTTTTTTGTCTGTTTGTCTGTATGTTTGTGCACGCTAATCTCAGAAACGGCTTATCCGATTTAGATGCGATTTTCACTAATATATTTTGGTAATCTTCATTTAACATTTAGTGTTTATTTCACGTCAATCGGTTCGTAAATAAAAAAGTTATGACCATTTAAGTATTCACGGCGAACATTTGCTAAGGCATTCTATACAGTGAACGATAAAACGTAAGTTATCTGTTATACGCTACAGTTATTTCTATAAATGTCCAGGTGATCATATCGAAAGTCCCCAAGGGTGGGGGGTAAGCTGAGGTTGTAGGGGGGGAGGGGTCAAATTAGAATTATGCTTACCTACTTCTAGGTAAATTTTATACATAAAATGTCCTTTAAATTATGTCGTATTATATTTTTAACCCCCGACGCAAAAAGATGGGTGATAAGTGTTTGACCGCTATATGTGTCACCGCCACCGTAATCCGAATTAGATGCGGTTTTTTTGTTAGGCAGCATATTTTCCGACGCTGGTTCTTAGATAAAGTGTATCAAAATCGGTTCATCCATTTATTATACCTAGGTATATAGGGGTAAAAGTGGGAATGAAAAAAACTAAAGTTGTCGAATATACCTAAGTGATATATTAAATGAAAGTGAATCTACCTATTAGTAACAATAAGTCAAATTTTATCAAAATCGGTTCATCCATTTATTTGATATAGGTATAAAAGTGGTAATAAAAAAATGAATTTTGTCAAATACACTCAAGGGACATAATATGAAATGAAAGGGCATGACGTGTAAAGTATAATCCATAGTATGGATTCCATACTATTAATATTATAAATGCGAAAGTAACTCTGTCTGTCTGTCTGCTACTCAATCACGCCTTAACTATTGAACCAATCTGCATGAAATTTGGTATAGAGATATTTTGATACCCGAGAAAGGACATAGGATAGGTTTTATCCCGGAAATCCCACGGGAACGGGAACTATGCGGGTTTTTCCTTGACTGCGCGGGCGAAGCCGCGGGCGGAAAGCTAGTTCCTATAAAAAACGTTATGTTTATTAACTGTATAGGAAACAAAATCGGCCAATTATTTTGCATGGTAGCTCAATCGCTAATTTAAACGTCACGACTCACGACCCCATAACGTACCGTTAGTGTTAACCATGGCATTTGTGTGACGTCATAGTTCAACGCACTCTAATGTTTATCTATTTTTTACACATAATATTATCTTGTTCGGAAGATTAATGTATTTTCTGTGATTAATATAAGCACTCCTTTCTAATTATCTTATCTAAACTATTGGGTCAGTAGATAAAATGTCAGGATTTGGTTCATATTTTATCTATTATATCTACCTATTGCGGAAATTGAGGAAACAATACTAAAAATTGATGAAAATGAACGTACCTACTTAATAAGTTTCAGTATATTTGCTATAAAATTGTGTATAAGTACTAATACCTCTCTGAAAATAAGTGAAATCGTGATCATACTCAAAACTTAGTCTGTAGAACACTACCATTCGAGAAGGCACACATGTATTCATAATATATACATATTAATACGTGCTTACATAAAACCATTGTCCATCTTTGCACACACGTCGGTAAAACACATAGTTTATTGTTGCATGTCTATAAGTTTTGAAACAACATAACATGGGTGGTATGACGAAAATAGATGTTCTACAAATGATGTCTATCAAGTAGAATAAACAACCCTTTCCTTTGATTACACTGAGAAACGTAATCAACATTTCAAACAAGTCGTATGTATTTTATCAACAAAATATTAAAATACCAAAAATTGCGGATATGACTAAAATTATTCTCAGAATTTACTGTTATACTTTGTCGTGACAGCGGCATGTATTCAAACAACTTAAATTTTCTTATATCTAATCCATGTAGTAATGGTTATCATGCTGTTTGTGTTATTTGTTAAGCAAATACTTATTCACATAATAAATACTATGACTATGACATGGCCTTTGAAGAAAAGAACCTTGTGATTTAAATATTAACGTAACTACATCATGTTTAACATTAGCTCATTAAAACGACTAGCCATGAAAAAATATCAAGACTGTATGAACTTTTTGGCTTTAATTTTAATTGCATCCGGCTATCACATTAGTGTTTAACTTTGTCAAATATTTGAAATGTTTGAATAGTGTAAATCTATACATAAGTGTTATTAAATAAAGTATACCTCAATGACCACATAAAACAATCACACGCTGAACATCCGTTGTTCATCGATATGAACAGCTTATGCAAATTCTATGATTATAATTATGCTAAATATGCATATCAACAATTTATATTTGAATTCACTGCAGTGAGATGTATTGATTACTGAATATTAATTTTATTTCAAAATATATTCATTAGTTTCTAAACTATACTAGGTTCACAGCATTTTATTAATACCTAAGTATTACTATGTAAGTATAGTCTGTCTATAGTCATAAAAAAATATTTGAGAAACTAATAATATTCAGAAGCATGGCGACTCTAAATTAAAGTATAATAATTGCCATCGGGTGCTAGCTGCATCTATACGCTTTTTTTGTTCTCATTTTTATTAATCTGAAATCTACGTGGATAAACCTTCTATGTCTCCTATATTCTTCAATTGACGGGAAGAAACTGGACGAAGGCAGCTAACAACAGAAGGAAATGGGGACAGTTGGAGGAGGCCTATACCCGAAAAGGGCTAGAACAGTTATCTGTAAAACATACTTATTAAATATTTTTGTAAGTATTAGCTTTAATGTCATAGAAATATAGAGGCTTAGTAAATAAAAATTAGTAAAACGGAGAGGAGCCTGAGAGTTCAGCAGCCTTTATTAAAAAAGGGCATGACACTTTTCAAAGTAAGTTTATTGTTTATGTATGTTTATTTTTGCAGTGCACATGGCGGTGGATTGTTACCAACTGTTTATAAGAAAAGGTCGTTACACACCGGTTTGATATCGTGCTTTGGATGTCTTTACTTCCGCCAGTTATTGTACTAATGTTTTAAAAATAAATGCGTGTATATTTAGGAGGTTAGTATTATATTATCTGTGATTAAGGTGATAGTAATTTGACAATGGGGTGAGGTTTGGAAAATTGTAAACATTGATAGATTTTTACGATTAGCTTAGTTACGTTTATTTTGTTTTAAGTTTGCTAGAATAAGAAATATTGATAAATACAGGATTAGAGGTACAATCAATATTCTTCTCGCATTTTTTGCCAAAACATTTAAAGGCTTTTTTCTTTCATATAAAACTAGTAACAGACAACAGTCTAGTCTACATAGATAGTGCTTATAAATAAGATTCACACCAATAGATAAACATTCACGTATATATTCAGATAACGACTTTGTTTCTAAGGGCCGATTTTTCAATCCATGGTTAAAACTTATCCGCCCAATAAAGTATTGCACGATAATATTAAAATGTCACCCGTAAACTGTCAAAGACGGGCAAAGAATACATTTTTGAAATCGTAGTATAATACGTCATTCAACGAATAAGTATTAACAAAGGATTGAAAAATCAGCCCTAAACCTAGTATTAGAACAAAAAGAATAAACAGACTGTTCAATTACAAACTTACTAATTACATACGAATTATTTATAGGACAAAAGGTCATGTTTAATTTGGGCTACAAAAGTTATCGTGAAATTACTAAAGGTAATAATTGATTGACGAAAGAAGTTAACGGCTGTGGGAATGTCATGGTAGTTTCAAATTTCGGATTTAATGATAGTAATTTCAAATTGTTCTTAACGATGTGAAATGTTTACCTAATTACTGAATAAGAATTTTATGATAAGCATAATAATTAGCTTATCCCTATGTAAAATTCAGTTAAATATACGCTATATTCTTCCATATTTTTTTTATAAAATAATTTCCAAAACAAACATTATGTATTTTTGATTAACGGGAAACTTGTTTATAAAGAGTAAGAATATAATACTGCTACTTCAGAGAATTAAATTACATTTCTATTTCAGTTACTATAAAATCATATAATACTACTTTTAATAAAACAATTATAGCGCCCGGCAAACTTCTTGGCTAAAAAGTAGCGTGGTGGGGGAAGTTTGCGCTTGATGCGCATGTTTTGGTACATTTTTATATGCGCAAGCTTCCCCCACCACGCGACTTTTTGGCCAAGAAGTTTGCCGGGCGCTATACCTAATTTATTAAGCAAGATATAGGTACCTATATATTAATCAATATAATAATAATCAATCGATTATAGGTACCAGAAAAATAAAATGATAGGCTGTATTGCTAAGTAGCGACTTTTTCCACTCCACAATCTGAGCTAAGAACTGACATTTACAAAGAGCAGAGGTGAGGAAACATAAGCCGAAAACATAAGATACGGTATTTCAAATAATTTCAATATAATAATATATAAGTAGAATATATTATATTGTATGTGTTATTTATTTAGAAATATACTTCATATTTCTAAATAAATAACGAAGTTTAATAATAATAAAACAGTCTCCCGCTGCGTCTGTCTATCTGTCTGTCATTATACTGTACAAGCCTTACCATATACATAATATAAATAAATATATGAATAAGCGATTTGTTAATTAAATGCATAAATTAAAGCAAGGCACACGCCTCTTTCTGTTGTCACGATACTGATGGCGTTGATAATTATAATAAATGAAATTCCTTCAAATTCCTTTGTTTTAGCGGAAAAACGAAACATGTTGATTAAAAGTATCATAAATTTTTCAACGACTTCAAAAACAGAGATAATTCATTGGGCAGCTTATAAAGTAAAAAAAAAGACGTGTGGCACTCGGGGACTGCCGCGGTAAAGCTATTGCATGCTATGCCTTCAAGCCACACCTCCGCGCCCGTCGGAGTGGGGAGCGTGAGGTTTTTCGTTACTAAATTTCTGGGTTCGGTCCCCGCGCTCAAGGCCCGCGATAGAAGCTATGCAATAGCTTAATAATAGATAGCCTAAACTAAACTATTTATACATTGGTACCAAATTAAATTCCACATGAAACATTAACACTAAATAAACATAAAGAAGAGGGTGTGTGCCGAGCACACGAGTCAGAAGTGAAACTTCTTTGGCAAGATTCAAAGATACGACGTGACGTGATGGTATTGCTATGAGGCGACCGTGAAATTTTACTCTCAGCACGCCTAAAGAAGTTTCAATACAAAATTATTAATTTTATGGCCTGACCGAGGATTCCTTTAAAAAAAAATTAAACCTGTTCGGTCGCGTTAGAGTTTGTATTCTATGGTATTAGATAGACTTAATACATTTCTGTATAGATACTGTCTGGGTTAGTAAGTACTCTGACCACGCTGCCCATTAGGAATGATTAAACAATTTCTGACGTAACTAGTAACTGTTGATAGACGTGCTATAATTATTCATTGATAAGTATTCATTCAGGAATTACGCTTGTTTACTTTACATATGATTTACTGTAGCAAATAGCTATATGGGTATAAGTGATTAATTAATAGTGCATCTTGAACCAATAAAACCAAAATAAATAATTCGACAAAATTTATATGATTATTATTATATGATTTACATTATGTAATTTGAGAATATGTACTTACTAAAGTAGGAAAAGTATAAATGGCTAAAGTGGAAATTTCATACATATTTTTTTGTGTCTAATCTAAACGAAAAATCTAAGTAAAAAATAGAGTTAACATGGTAAGTAAACAAAAATATTTATAAATTGTATAAAAAGTATCTCAAATGCGTTTTAAATGAATCATATTATAATTTCAATCAAAGTAATTCGGTGAATTGCGAAGTAAATTGCAATACTCGAAAAGAAAAGCTTCTTTGAAATGTAGCATCTGTTTAACGTTTAATCATCGACAGAACGTAAATACTTTAATTAAAATGTTTTATTCGCAAATGTAATTGATTCGAAGATAAAAGGATTATCTGCCCGATTTAACTCAAATGATATAATTGAGATTGATTGCAGTATAATGATTTGATTTTAATGTTACTTTAGCACATGCTTTCATGTGTTAGTAAGCACACCTGCTCACATATTATTCATTATAAAATTTATAAGGCCAAAAATGTAAAACTGTAATATAAATCTTAACGTATAGGTACCTATGAATGATTTACTTACGATAACGTCATAATTTTGGTACCTAACTATTTAAAATTTCTGGGAAGTTTACAAATTCTTATAATCGTACAGACTGGACACACAATATAGTCTTTTAAACAGGTTCAGGCAGTTAAATTTAAAAAAAAACATGTTTTTTTTCTAGCGGCCGCTGCCATATTCGATGTTACAGAAGATTGATTGTTACCCAAAAACATAAATCTTGTGTATTTAGGCAATCTCCACGACCTGAACTAGTTTTTATGTTATTCCATGATTTTTCATCGACGCCTTAATGTCTGTTTCTACCAGTAATTATAATAGACTTCTAAAATGCGATGTATCGTGTAGTATAAATGTTGTTTTTATTTTTCTTCGTCTATGATCTATCTATTTTCTATTGATATCAGCTATCATCTAACTATCTATTGCATTCAGGTCAGAATTTGTTACACAGGAAACTATCTAGAAGTTCTATAAATTTCTGGCGAACTATTTTAGTACTTAGTTGTAGAACATCAAATATACAAGTAAGTGATTTGGAAATATAACTTCTATGCTGGAAGTAAATAATGGTCATTATTGAATAGCCAAGGTATGTACTGGCTTCATGCATTTGCTTAATATCATTTCATCATTGATTACGATCTCGCTGTCACATTAGCAAATTGTGATTGCCGAAATGTCAACAGTCGACTTTGTCAGCAATGACTGTTGATTGATTTCTGTCAATAGTGTAGTTTGATTTGAAGGCTAAAACTAAAACTAACACTACGTTTAAGTATAAACGTACGAATAATAAATCATGGCCTTTATATTTATTTTGTCCATTCCTTCCCTTGATTGCTGTATTCATTACTAAAGTAACCATTCATTTAAGGAAATTGTTAAATTATAATAAAACATTTAGCTATTTACATTAAATATTATAGTTCATCGTCATCATCATAATAATTTATTCATTCAGCAATAATTATTCCTCTCAGATTGAGGAGGATGGAGGGAAATAAAATTATTTCATTCAGTAAATCACGCAAGTATATTTTCGCAAGCCGTATGAATCAGTAGCATAAAGCTTACAAAAATTGTGGCCATAAAATAATTGAACTAATCATCGGCAAAGTCAAAGACCTAGCAGAATCCACTGAAACAGAGATAACATCAGAAGACGCGATACTATGAGATAAAACAAGTATGACTAATGGTGATAAAATAGACTGAAATGTTTGTAATTGCTTAGAAAAATATAACATTAATTTCCATTGTGCATGAGTTCATACTGGAATTTAACTGGGATGTAATCAAGAATACATTATTGAAATCACAGATTAAAAATGCGCTTCCCTTTGGTGAAGAAGATTTGACGAGGAGACTAGAGGAGTCTCTTTTACATAATCTATCGTATGACATTATTTATATAGTAAACCACACTCCACCGATATAACTACGTTTCAATTTTTAAGGACATCATAAAGTTAGTTGGTTGGTTACCTGGAAGAGATGGCTCTGTTATCATAAGGTCGCCTAATGTGCAATTTATGGGTATTTCATATTATGTTTTGTCTTTTATTTGGTGTGTACAATAAAGCTCTCATTCATTTATTCATTCAAAGTGGCCATAATTTTACACATGATACACACACGATGGTTTTTTAGGAACCTTTGTGCCTATATTTTTAATTTGTCGCCAATTTCTGTTCCAGGACACTAGCCAGACAATTGCTATAATAACAGTTGTTGATTGAGTTAGCCAATACAGTTTGACAGCTTTATTAATTTATAACACCAATGATTGTAAAATACCCTCCAATTCTTTTAACAACAAATTCTCAGATACTGTATGGGAAAAATAACTGGAATGATCGTTGTTCTGTTGAGAATTCAATTACATTTAGTGATTGTAGAAAGGGCGTGGAATCTTAACGAAGCTCTTTAGCCGCTTTCTAACCGACATTTTATTAATTTGACATGTATCCGTGTATTTTATTAACGGTAATCAATTTAAACGAGTCGAAATTTTGCTTACTTGTTTCGTCTCGAACCACCGATTTATTTATTTATTTATTCATAGGTACACAGTTTACAGCTTTATTCAATAACAAGCTGTGTCCCGCGGTTTTACCCGTATTGCTGCACTCCTATTGTTCTGGTGATAATTATATATAGCATGTAATCTTCCTCGATAAATGGACTATCTAACTCAGTGAAATAATTTTTTAAATCTAACCCGTGTTTCCTGAGATTAGCGCGTTCAAGCAAACAAACAAACTCTTCAGATTTATAATATTACTATAGCTCATGTATTACGTTAACCCGGCCACTTAACATGCAAGCAAGTTGAATTACTCAACTTCATCCATTGTAGGTATTCCTTGATGGTCGCCATTGCAGTTTCGTTTATTCGCGTCCTAACTTCGCTAACTTAGTTACGACATACAAGTTAGTGGCTATTTAAAGCGCTTCGTAAATGGCCTTGTGTTTTCTAGTGATTTTGTATGCCTGACAAATAATATGTATTTTTCTATAATAGAGAAATATCAAAATATTTTTTTGTAAAGAGTGTTAATGCATGAATATGCAATACGCCTCAACTCTATTTTATACAAATAAGTTTGGAAAAAGTTTTTGAGTTACAATAAAAATATTTAAAAACATAAGTTTAGTCATAAATTACATATACTGATTGTCTTTAGTTCTTTAATATCGTTTTCTATTGGTTTTAAATCAAATTGTTACTCTCTCGTTTCACTTAAAGTATGTCAACGTTTTGCTTAATTATTTGAACTTAAATATACGACTCTAGCTTAGGCCTTGACGCATTTTGTAATTAAATCTATGTGGTATCTATGTAGCTGCCCCAAATTTGAAATTTACATATCCTCGTCAGTGGATTATGACCTAAATCCTAATTAAAGGTCTGAGTCCGTACAATGGAAACAAAAATGGGTTGATAAATGATGCATTGATGGGTATTCACCTCTACTTATACGTGGTGTTTTGTTATTGTTAATATGGTATGTTTTTTATGCCTTTAATGTAAGAAATAATAATTATTTCAAAATATAATGAGCCCTGTAATCTCAATGCAAGAAACTGGACTTTCGATGTTGTTTTCGAATATAATATATCTTCTTCATATAACTACATTAAAAAATAACGTTTGAAGCGTAGGTAATAAAATGGTTAAGACAAAGGCATTTTTCCAAGAAGATGTTGAAAAATGCCCAAAATGCTTACAATAATATTCACATTTTCAAACAATTGTTGCAAAGTACAAGATAAATGTTATCAGACAACTAATACTTGTCAAAATCTGTTATATTATATCAGACTAAGAAAATGCAAATGAAGCGAATTTGATTACGCCCAGACTAGATTATTTGAGTTTGATTTATATTCGCTTTTCACAATAGTCACTCTATTAACTAATTTCTAATCAAATTTCTACTAATAAACAGTTATATTTATTAATATACAATAAACATAATTATAGGTTAATAATGTTCAAAGAAAAATGAAATTCAAATTAGTATTGTGTATTCGAAATTCCCATAAAAAGAGCAACGTAAAGACATAGAAAAGCTTTTTTATTTACTTAGTATTTGAGAGAATTTCTATTTGTTTATAAAACAATAGGTTTATATTATTATTTTATATCTACGCCTATAAAAACGGGGGCCGCGGGCAAAAACTATTTAGAACAACAGACTACGGAATTCTAAGCTTAATTTTTATTAATTTATGTTTTTACAACTGAAAGACACACATATTTAATTGAAATGAACTAAATTATACGTGAGTGACATCATGGTTTTAATTGTTCTTATAAGATTGTTTTTATCGCAATTGTCTCATTCATATTTTGAGTTTTCAACATTATGCTGACCTTATGCTGACCAATTAATTGCCTGTATCTTATATTAAGGTATCTTCTATTTGCATGTACATAATATTTACTTGACTTGATAATAATATAAAAAAGTATACAAAGATTTGTATATATCTGAAATTCTATCCAAAACCATGTATGATTCTTACACTCATTCATATACACACACGCATACACAAACATATTTTCAAAATAATGAAAATGAAAAGCTATGGACCGATGAATGCAATGATTAATTCTGAAACTTGAAGCAATATTACCTGAAACGTCAGCAATATTTCTAATATAGTTGCCAGTACATCGAAAGTATACAGCTGAGAGGTGCTATATTGTTTGTCTTGGCCCCGAACACCGTGTGAAGTCACGTAATAGTCCAAT
>CAJQZM010027571.1:0-14105 GCA_907164665.1 Colias nastes | reverse complement strand
CGATATATGTTTTATTCTGAACTTGCACCCATAATGGTTCTTACAAAACTTTTATCTCTTAACATCTACATCGTAAATAATATCTGAAGAATGAAGCGATGAAATATAATATATGATCACACGAACTTCAGAGTGAAGTTCGATCATTATTATATGAATCGCTTCATTCGAAGATATTAACACCCACCACACCCTAACCCAAAGTTTTGTAAGATTACAGACTCTAAAAATAATGAATATCGTACAAAGCAAGCAAATACTTGTCAGGTCGTAATACCCTCAAATAAAAAAAAAAAAAAAAAAAAAAATCTAAAGGCGTGCGTAGTTGCTAGCATTGAAAAAGGGAACTACATCGTAAATAATATCTTCGAATGAAGCGATTCATATAATAATGATCGAACTTCACTCTGAAGTTCGTGTGATCATATATTATTTATTAATTAATGGCAAAGTCACGAGAACATCAAAAATTATTATATATTTATTCAAATGTAATTTTAAAAATCCGAACGCACTTTTGATTGGTTACCAACTCTCGTTTACTCAAGGTCTCTTGTCTCTATTCATGTTAATATTTCTTGTTTATTTTATGTGCTTTTTTGGGTATCACTCTGGATGTGGTGATTTTATACATTTCTTGAACAATGGCGTCCCCTGAACTTTCATTTTATTATCAAAATGTACGTGGGCTAAGAACCAAAACAATCACTTTTTTCCAAAATCTTTTATGCTCTGATTACGATGTAATTTGCTTATGTGAAACATGGCTCTTGCCGGGCATATTTGATGCTGAATTGTTTGATCACCGTTATAACGTTTATCGTTGTGATAGAAACTATTCCCTTAGAGGTGATACATTAGGTGGTGATGTCTTAATCGCCTTGAAACGCGAATTATTAATTCGGTCCTCGAATTGTATCGATGTTACAGGTGCTGCTGCTGATATAATAGAAGTATCGTTTACGCTGGGGACTTCTTCCCACCCTAAAATATATCGAATTTATTGCTGTTATTTCCCACATTGCCGTTTGCAGTTTGAAGGTATGACTGAGTTTTTAGAAACGATATCTTCCTCTTATACTAATAACAACTTAAGGCATAAACAACTTAAGGCATAAAGTAACTAATTTTTGTACTCCTAATAGTTCATTTACATATATCATGAATTCATTAGATAATTTTAGTTTTAATGAAAATAGTATTGTTGTTATATTATATGGAGATAGTCTTAATTTAAAAAAACATGACATTGATATAGGATTTCAAAAAATGTTGAAAATTAGTAGTGAGACAAAATGCAAATTTATGTTGTGTACATTACCATATTTGCCTGGTTTGACACAAAATCAAAATAGATTTATCCTTAGATCACACCCCGGACACTCCATACAAAATGATCGTTTTGACAGTCACACTGTAGAGACTGCAAATGTGTGTGTTAACGCTTTATGGTTGGCACATTTGTGACTAGCGTAAAAAAAAATTCGCGTTTTTCTGATGAAATACATCCGTAAACAGCACAATATCTAACCATTTTCTACGAAAAACGATAATCACAAATCCAAAATAATAAAATTACTTTAAGTCAATTTGATTAATGTTGTCAATCTTCGTTGCGTATCGTCCTTGCAGAAAAATATGGCCCATTTTATGTCTGATCGCGCGGGGGTGAGGTAAGTTTAATTTTGGCGGGAGGCGGAGAGTGTCCGTTCTGTAGCGTTTAGCTACTATTATGTATTCTGTGCTTAGATTACAAAATAAAAGACAGATGGAGCGTTGCCGAACTACACCGAATGATTTATCGTCATTTTCATAAAGCTATGTGTGCTGTCATTTCGCCGTTGCACTGTACGAACACGGTGCTTCTGTGTGCGTGTTATGTTACCAGATACTACGTGACCAAGCCAACTAGACCCTTTTCAACTGTGACGTCACCCGCCCATGTCTCGGGTACAGATAGCAAAAAAAAAAATATTAATAATATCACTGCTCGCTCTCCGCTATGAATAGTCTTATTTTTCCCAATTTCGAGGGCTGTCTATGAATAACAACACAGTAAAAACTTAAACAAATAACAACAAAAAACTTAACAGTCAACAACAAGCTTTTACGATTTAACAATAAAAAGTACAGAAATAACTAGCGATGCGAAACGTACGAATGCGTCGATGCTGCGAACCGTACTAAGGCGAACGCGGTACCTGAGGCGGTAAGCGGGCGGGGAGGCCGCATTCCACCCGAGCGTCTAGTTGGCTTGGTCGAATAATATTGAAAAATTTCCCAAATTTTTGCCCGACTACGGAAGAAAGAGGGTTATGTTTTTCGAGTGTATGTAATTATGTATGTATAATATTTCTTTGACACGCCCTGCAGTATAAACTGTTGGATCGATTTTGAGTTGTGAGGTGTCATTGCAATCATCTGAATTATTAATGTAGTGGTGGTAGTGAAGTAGGCTACATAAATAAGCAGTCATGTTTAAATTTTTATTTTAATATAAATTCGGGTTTATGATAGTATTTTATAATATTGTAAAAGTTATTTTGTTACATAAAGCACCTATCTACTAAAGTTATATATGGACAAAATAATTTTATTCAATTTTTCTATACTAATATTATAAAGAGGAAAGGTTTGTATGTATGTATGTATGTATGTATGTATGGTTTTCACGCATAAACTACTGGACCGATTTTAATGAAATTTGGCACAGATAATCTTTAGACCCTGAGAAAGAACATAGGCTACCTTTTATTGCGAAATATGTACCACGGGCGAAGCCGGGGCGGACCGCTAGTATTAAATAAAATACATTAATTTTATTAAATAAATTAATTACATTAAATTTATTAAATAAATTACATTAAAAAAAAAGACGGGTTGCACTCCGGGAGTGCCGGCAGAAGTGAAAACTTGATTATTAACGTTGAGCATGTTTGATATCCATCCGTCTTACGCTTTTTCGATCAGGTCACGTGTCCTGACGCGAGTTTAAGATTTTATACCCATTACAGAAAAAGTGCTCAACGCCGCTAAAGAAGTTTTCACTTCAAAAGTTTTTATTTTTCAAAACATAGGAATGCGAATAGCGGTAGTTTTTAGTCGAGAATGTGGGACATTTTATTTTCATCATATCCATCATGGAGTTCACATGAGTTAAATCGCGAGCGAAAACGACTATGACGCTTTTTATAAAAGTAACAAAAAAATGTAAGTATAATGCTTATTAAAATAATCTAATAATGATCATGAACCTTTATTGCAATATACAAATAATCACATTCACGATCGAACAATCCAACAGCACTACCCCGAAGATATTTTAACCATTTTACCGTTTTACCCCTAAAAATGGCAAATTCATTTTCAAAATACTGGCAGCATACGTTGAAGTTTTGAATTCCTTCGTATATGTAAAATTATTATTTGTATACAAAATTAAATAAGCAAAATAATCTACAGAAAACCTGTAAAACGATGTTTTATCTTTTTGTTTGTTTTTGGGAACAAATTTTACAGCGTTTTAATATCACAAGACAGCATTTTTTAACTAAAATATCAAACCCCTTTTGACGTATTGCATGACACTAGAATCGCTATAGCACTGGCGGAGGTTCGTATTCGTTTTTGATTTCGTATTTTCTTTGACAAGGGCGATGGACGATTGACATGCTCCATCTGCCTTTTATTTTGTAATCTAAGGATTTATCTATAACATTAACTTAAAATTATATAACCTAACAAATCATCATAGTGATGCATTTATATATTTTGACATAAATTCTTGTACAAAAACTTTTTGCTTGACAAGGAATACAGTGTATCTGCCATTTAGATATAAGAGAGAACTTGCTATGTTAATAGCATATAAAATTATTAACCAGTCTGGTACATGTTTGGTATCAGACCATCGATCTACTATAATTTTATGTAGTAGTAATTATATACATCAACCTAGGTTAAGTGTTGACGGACAAACTAGCCCTATGCTAGATTTAAACTAGTATGTAAGACAACAGCTAAGCAGCCTTTTTCCATTGTACATCAAAATATTCAAGGCTTGGCTAGCAAATTATTAGAAATAGAATTATTTTTAAATCATAATAGTATAAAAATATTTTGTGTAACAGAACATTGGCTTAAACAATGTCAGTTGTTATTAAATATTGATAATTATAAATTAAAAAGTATATACTATAGGGCACATGCTATTCATGGAGGTTCTCTTATTTTTGTACACAATAGTGTTAAATGCAAAGAACGAACTGACATTGTAAGTCTTTCTGTAGAACGCACCATTGAACTGTCCTGTGTTGAGCTTGAGCGTTACATTATTGTTTGCGTATACAGACCTCCTTCCAGTGACTATAATATGTTTGAGACAGTCATGGAAGAAACATTAAAGCGTTTAGGCAGGAGTAAAAAGAAGGTAATAGTATGTGGTGATTTTAATATTGATTTACTTCACACACACAAACGGCAACACGAATAGTTAATTTGTTTCACTCATTTAATCTGTATAAAGTTTTTGATGAACCCACACGAATTACACCTACTTCTGCAACTTGTATTGATAATATATACTGTGATTGCAACTGTCTAGAAAAAAATATCCTCAATATACTGACTTCAGATCACTGTGGCCAGAAAGTAGTTTTGGAATGGGATTGCATACCTAAGTTTAAAAGAATTAATGTTAGGCCTATAACTAAAAAAGGCATTGATAAATTTAGAGATAATATTAATAATAAACTGCCTAACCTGAATGATCAATCCTTTCATAATAATCCTTGTGAAATGTTTACAAATCTTTTTAATTTAGTTCATAATGAGTTTAAAAAAATATTTAAAGTTAAATCTTTAAGTATCACCAAGGATTTACCATTTAGTCAATGGGCAACACCGAGTATACACAGATGCAGGAACATTCTATATGAGTTATATGGCATGAAGCAATATAACAAAGACTTGTCATTTCATAATTATGTTAGAAATTATTCAAAAACTTTTAAAAAAGTTTGTTTCACTGCCAAGTGTCTATATGTCAGAGATAAAATACGCAACTCTGATAACAAAGTTAAAACAGTTTGGGCAATTATTAATGGTGAAATGGGCAAAAGCCAGACAAATAGTACCATAAAACTTGTAAATGCTGGCAGGGTCATTGACAAAAGTGCTGATGTTGCGCTTGCTTTTGAAGATTTCTTTAGTAGTGTCCCTGTTAGTATTACTAAAAAATTAAATTCATCATCAGTGCTTGCGGAGTCCTATTTGAGGGACCATGTTGCGGAGTGTAATGTATTATTTGAATTGCGACATGTGACTGCAGATGAAATTGTTAAAACTTTTAAAACATTAAACTTAAAAAAAACATGTGATCTCTGGGGAATGTCTGTGAATTTAGTAAATAATATTATAGAAAACATTGCCAACCATTTAGCGTTTATATTTAATCAATGCTGTGACTGTGGTATATTCCC
Source organism: Colias nastes (assembly GCA_907164665.1). Classification (NCBI taxonomy): domain Eukaryota; kingdom Metazoa; phylum Arthropoda; class Insecta; order Lepidoptera; family Pieridae; genus Colias; species Colias nastes. The sequence continues at coordinate 8,625 of CAJQZM010027571.1, read as the reverse complement.
TGATTTATTAAAGTTTAGTAAAGTTATTCCTTTATTCAAAAGCGGTGACCAAGAAGACTATAATAACTATAGGCCTATTTCTATTTTACCAACTTTGAGCAAAGTCTTAGAGAAATTGATTTTAAACCAATTATGTAGTCATTTTGTTTCAAATGGTTTACTGCACGCCAAACAGTTTGGTTTTACAAGAGGGCGCTCTACCACTGATGCTGGAATAGCTCTTTTGTCACATATATATAAAGCATGGGAAAATTCAAAGAATGCTTTGGGGATATTCTGCGACCTTTCTAAGGCTTTCGACTGTGTAGAACATTCCACTCTATTACGGAAACTAAATTTTTATGGTATCAAAGGTTTATCTCAGGACCTCATAGCTTCATATCTTCAGAACAGGGTACAGACCGTTGTTGTTAATGGAGAGAAATCTTGCGGTGCGCCGATTAACATTGGTGTTCCGCAGGGATCTATCTTAGGACCGTTTTTGTTCTTAGTGTATATTAATGACCTACCTTATTATTTGCAGGATATGTGTGAAATAGTATTGTTTGCAGATGATACCTCATTAATATTTAATGTGGATAGATATGACACAAATGTTGACGAAGTAAACTCTGCTCTTTTACGCATATCTAATTGGTTTAATGCTAATAATTTATTATTGAATGCAAAAAAAACAAATTGTGTAGAGTTTATCCTTCCAAATGTAAAAAAGGTCAAAAGGGATATCATTTTAAACGGGGAAGTATTATACCCTGTCGAGTCTACTGTTTTTCTTGGTTTGACACTAGATGAGAAGCTACAATGGGGGACCCATGTTGCCACCACCGCTGCTAAGCTCAGCTCAGCTGCATATGCAGTTCGAAGAATAAGGCATCTCACCGATGAAGATACGGCTAGATTGGTTTATTTTAGCTACTTTCATAGCATTATGTCCTATGGAATTCTGCTATGGGGCAGGGCTGCAGATATAGAAACTATATTTATATTACAGAAAAGAGCCATACGCTCTATATATAATTTACGTGCTCGGGACTCACTAAGAGATCTCTTTAAGAATATTGGTATCCTCACTGTACCATCACAGTATATATTTAATAATGTTTTACATGTACACAAAAACGCGGACTTACACACAAAAGTAGGAGATAGACACTGTTATGGCACAAGGAATAGAAATAAAATTGAAATGCCATTTTATAGGTTAGCTAAAGTTAAAAATTCATTTATGGGCCAAGGTATACGTTTTTACAATAGAATTCCTCATAGTATTAAAGAGTTTAGTAGTGTTAAATTTAAAACTTATTTAAAAAATGTATTAGTTCAGAGAGCCTACTACAGCATTAAGGAATATATGGAAGATGAAAATCCATGGAGGGTTGTCGCGTAAGAATAACAGGACAGTTCTTTGGCATATTATGATAATATATAATATTATGTAGTTAGATGTAAGTAACATGTAATGTAAAATTATATTGTATATGGACATGACTTTAAAAGAGCAACTATGGAGTTTCTTGCCGGTTCTTCTCCATAGATACTGCTTTCCGAATCGGTGGTAAATTTAAAGAATGTAATGACGATTCAAAAGTGCTTCTGGAAGAAGTCTAATTGAATAAATAAATGTTTGAGTTTGAGTTTGAGTTTAACCCAACTGACGAATATTTAATCCTCGGGGATTTTAATATTTCATCCGCTATATGGGGTGATCCTCATGAATACCCTAATATAATCAATGTAAATGATCAGGACATTTTAATCAGAGCTATGCATTGTTTTTTAAACTTTACGAATTTCAGCCAGTATAATAGAATTCCAAATAAAAACAATAAGCAACTGGACCTCGTCATTGCAGTGTGCGAATGCTCTGTTAAACATTGTAATGAACCTCTTGTCTTGGAGGATGCTCATCATCCTGCTTTAACCGTTAAAGTTGTTGTTTCGCGCATAAATAATTTACGATCGATCCCTCGTTTTGTTCATGTTTTTCGCGCTGCTAATTTTGATGACATTAACCTTGAACTTTCTCGCTGCGATTGGTCTAGTATGCTTAATTCGGAGAACATTGACATTGCTTTGAATAGTTTCTACGATTACCTATATGATATTATTGAAAAATATGTTCCCAAGCGACGAGTGACTGAGTCCAAATATCCAACCTGGTTCTCTAAATCTTTGATAAAAATTAATAAAGAGAAGTTAAAATTTCATAAAAAGTGGAAGACTTATGGAAGGTTAAGTGATTACAATACCTTTAAAATTTTACGTGGGCGTGAAAAACACTCTTATAAAATTTGCTATGATCGTTATATCAGTAACGCGGAAACCAAATTGAGGTTTAATAGTCGATATTTTTGGTCGTTTGTTAAATCTAAAAAAGCTTGTCCCGATTTACCTGCCACAATGTTTTTAGATAGTAAAACTATAAGCGACGGTCGTGATATCTGCAATACTTTTAACCATTATTTTCAATCTGTTTACGAAGCAGACGATTGTAAATCTTCGCTTGATTGTGATTCTCTAGATTGTACGGTTGATAGTCACTCTTTAGGTTTGGGATCAATTCAAGTTTGTCGGAACAAAGTGGCAAGTTATTTGAAAAAATTGGATATTTCCAAAGGCTGTGGACCTGATGGAATTCCTCCTTTGTTTTATAAGTCCTGTTACAATCTGGCGTCTCCCATTTGTCATTTATTTAAATTATCTCTCAATACGGGGACAATGCCAAAACTCTGGAAGCGGTCTCATGTCATCCCAATTTATAAATCCGGAAATAAACATAATATCAAAAATTATCGGCCTATTTCAAAATTAAATACGATCGCGAAATTATTTGAGAAAGTTGTTTATGATGCTATATTTCCACATATCAGACCAGTTATTATTGAACAGCAGCATGGCTTTATTGACCGAAGATCCACAGAGTCTAATTTGTGTGAATTTCTTCATAATGTGGCTTGTGCGATGGACCGGGGTGGACAGGTGGATGTGGTTTATACCGACTACTCGAAGGCATTTGATAAAATCTCCCATTCGTTATTAATTCACAAACTTCGGGTGGCCGGTATACATGGCGATCTCCTACGTTGGCTGGAATCATACCTCAGAGAACGTAGCCAAGCTGTTAATATAAAAGGTCATTGTTCTTCCTTCATTCCAGTTACCTCTGGAGTACCTCAAGGTTCTCACCTAGGTCCTCTGCTGTTCAATATCTTTATAAATGATGTTATTTGTCAGTTTAGACACTGTAATATCTTACTTTATGCGGATGACATGAAAATATTTAGAGTGATCAAAGATCAACGTGATTGCTCTTTACTACAGAAGGATCTTCTAACCTTGTGTCGTTACTGTGCTGCGAACTCCCTGCACTTAAATGTGAATAAATGTAACGTTATAACATTTACTAGAAAAATTAAGCCTATATTGTTCGATTACTCTTTGAATGGAACATCGCTGACTAGGTTGACTGAAGTAAAAGATTTAGGTGTCCTCTTGGATCATAAGTTAACTTTTTCAGCCCATATTAATTATATTACAGCCAAAGCGTATCAAATGCTTGGTTTTGTTTTAAGAGTTGGTAGGGAATTTAAAATGTGTTCAACTTTAATTCTTTTGTATAACTCGTTCGTACGAACTATATTGAAGTATGCATCTACAGCCTGGAATCCTCAATATAATATCTACATTTAAAATAATATTGAACACATCCAAAATAAATTTATCAAACATTTGAATTATAAACGAGCTAATCAGTCAGGTCCCATTCCGGAGGTGCTTCCTTTGATAAATCGTCGACATGAAAGAGACCAGGTATTCTTATATAAGATACTTAATAATGGCGTCGATTCTTCTTTTCTTCTAGGCAATTTACTCTTACGATGTCCGCGTATATGCTCTCGTGACAAAGCCCTTTTTTCATTACCTAATCTTAAATCCAATTTCGCTAGAAATACTTATTTATACCGTGTTTGTCATAATTATAATAAAAATTTCAGTAACCTTGATTTGTTTTGTGAAAGTCTAAAATCTTTCAAAAAAAAAGTTCGAATAAACGTTAACTATGATCTTTACTCATGCTTGCGATATATATGTTAACAAATTTAATTTAATAATTTAAATGTAAAATTTAATTAATGTTTACTGTATGTGACTGAATGTGTTTTTATATTTAAAGAATGTAAATTTCAGTGGAAACTTTGCTGATATATGTATAGTATTTTGTTTTTTAATTTTAAGAAACACTGTATTGTTTGTTTCCCAAAGACAAATAAATAAATAAATAAATAAATAAATAAATCACGCTAAGACCAACAGAAGCGGGTGAAACCGCGGAGCGCAGCTAGTCTACTCTGATATGAGCGAAGCAATTATACATAAGAGGTATTTTGTAAATATGACGGAGATCTTAGATCAAATAAATAGCCAAGTTAAAATTAGCATTCTGATATTAATACATTATTCAAACTAACTTTGTTTGTTTGTCATATCCACGCACAAAACATAGTGGTAAATATTATAAGGTATCAATTTTAAACTAATTAGCGGTTATGGGCTTAAATTCAATCGTACAAGTATTTATACGTTCAAAACTGAATAGAAGAGCGAATTTTTCAATTTATCTTGTCCACAACTTTTACACCAATCGGTGAAGGAAAACAGCGTGACTCGTGAGTAAACCGGAACGCATAAGAAATTAACACGTTCACTGCGGCATGTCCAGTATCGGGCCATCAGCGACTACACCACAGTGCGGTGCCCAAAATCGCAGTTTTCACCGTGGTGCGGCGAGGTTTTTTATATGTTAATCAATGACTAGAAAAGAGACAAATATATTTTTGTGATCACAGTTTGAAGTAGGACTCAATTTCGTTTAAAAATCGTATGGCAAAATATTGGACACAACGCATAGAAAAGAAACCGTTTCTTTTGTGTGCGGCATGTCAAATATTTTGCCATGGACAAGCACCTCATGCCGCACTGTACTGCGAGCGCGCCGCGTGTCAGTCTCGCATAGTGATGCACCAGGACCGCACGCGTCGTTATCAAATTTTTAAATGACAATGATACCTTAGAGGCTTTAGTTTTTTTACTTTTTTTTATTTCGTAGCATAAATGCAAAAATGTGATGACAGTTGTGAAAATAATATAAAACATTAAAACAAAAGTTACTGAACAAATTAAAACAAAAGTTACTGAACAATTTTCTGATAGTACTCTATCAAGTACCTTGTTTTATAAGGTGTTTTTTTTTTGTATCGACGATCTCGTTATCTGTTAACAAACAGACTGAAATATACAAAATTGATTTATATCGATATCGATGTTTTATTTTACAGTGTTTCCCATCGCTATTACTGTAAACATGCCGTATCAACGCAGTGCGGGATGGCAAATAATTTTTCACAAAATCAGGGGTTTACATTTTCCCTCATATCTTTTAAACTATTGGGTCAAACTAAAAGCTATTTATGTGGTATATACTAGACTATATATACTATTATCTGAAAAAAAAAATTTTGAAATATCTTGAAATTTCATGAAATTATTAACCTTCAAAGTCAGAAGGTGCGATGTGATAAAAATGGCTCATGACGCACAGTGGTGAACTTGCCGATGTGAAGTATGGAAGACATGCCGCAACAACGGTAAGTTTGGCATTTTAGGTGCCGCAGTGAACGTGTTAAGAATCAAAAGTTCGTTGACATTTGAATTCAAAAATCATTTCTAAATTACAAGAAATAAATACTCTAAACTTCACGATGTTTTACGAATTCTTTTATCATAATTCATAATTTGATATGGTACCTAAATCTCTTTTAAAACAAGTAATATATTTATTGTGGTAGATACTAGATATGCAAAAGTACATAACATTAAAGACACGTATTTTACATTTAATTTTGCACTTTATTTTTTACAATGTAAGTACCTGCGTATTAATGTAACCTACAAGTTGAATTATGATAAAAACTGAAAAAAATTGTGTTGTATTATGTAGATATTATTAGAATTACCAGTTTTGGGCATTACCTATTTTATTAAATGGCTAGTTATAAATGAGTAGTTTATAACTCATCTTCATTTTATTATCAGTAATTTAAATACAGAATTTGATGTAACTTACAATAAATTGAATTAAATAGGTATTACTTTTCCATTTGTATCAAACTTATAATGCTATAATATAGTTCGAAGCATAAAACATATTTCCATGCAACATAATATATTTACCTAGATACTACAATATAAAACATACATATCTAATGCCAACCTATAAAATAATGTGACGTAGGTACAAAGTACAATATTATGTATACCGACTATATTTTTTGTAATAGCAAGTTCCTCAATATTCTAGTACATAATGTGTTTTGCTTTGTATACAAAACATATATTTGTTTATCTATTTTACTTTGTCTGAGAAGTCATTGCACTTCGTCCTTGCCTAGGGTAGGGTATAAAACTACAATATCGATTCGGATTTCCCCCTTCGGTGTCATAAATCGAGGCCACTAAGTTTATTGATTGGTTAGTTTTTAATGTACTTACGTTACTACGAAAGGATATACGAGTACTTACCAACTCTTTAATTTATTTACCTATGTATTATTGTGTGAAATACAAAGGAGATTGATTACGGACAATATGATTCGTAATAAAACAATTAAAGTTACTTACGTTATACGTAAATAGAGACAAATATATGATGCAATGCGCAAGGTGTTAATAATTGTTTACTTGTTTTTCTTATTTACTGCGTACTTAGATTCTTATCTATGAAGCTGTTGAAGCACTTTCCCTATCATTTAGCCTCCCACATAGTGACCCTGTAATGTTATAATGATTTAAATTTTAAATACTAGGTAAGCAAATGGTTAGGAAGGAATCCTCACACTTCCTTATTCCTTACGCCTCGTCATATCCGTATGTCTACCAACTTGCCACAGTAATTTTGATCGATAAATGGTTTATTTAAACAATGAACTGCTGATGCTATTATACAGAGAAAGGCTTCAGAACCTAGTTATAAAATTGAGATATTCAAGATTCTAGAATTAAAATGTTTAATATTGTCTCAAATTTAATGTCATTGAACTTAATCAAATCAATGCCCCCAAGTTAAATGTATCAATTTAATACGTCCGTACTGTCACAGATTAAGTAAGTTTGTTACTGTGTACAGAGTTAAGTAAATAAATATCTAAATGTGATTTTGTCTTGTTTTTAAATAATATACGGTATACCTACTCCTTATCTATAAAAAATATTTAGTGTTGCGCATTTTCCAATCAAATATGCATTTGCCTGTTAACTTAAACAGATAATAATTAGACTTGATAAAAACAAATTGAATTCTGCTAATAATTATTATTATTATCTGATAACGTTTTCTATAATCAAATCTCTGTCGGTACTTTTTTGAGTTAAATTGTTTGTGTAAATATGATAAGGTTGGTTACTTCTGCTTGGAAAATCCAGAAAATTGTAGTTTATTTACGGAAGAGGCAGGTTAATGACCAGATGCCTCGGCATCATTAGGTACCTATACGATCTGTGTATTACTTATAATATGAAGAACCGCATTTCTGCTTTTAAGTATTAAAATTCAGTTGCAGATAATATTGTGCCCCAAAAAGGCCCCAAAATTGAAAATTGGGCAGGATTATGATGGGGACCTATATCCTTATCCTACGTAAAGCGTGGTTATATACGATAAGCATGCATAGGAATTATGACCTAATATTCCTACCAAGCATGCCCGACTACCACGTCCAGGTACCTTTACAATGTATTAAATTCATAGATTCCGCATGTAAATATGTGGTTTTCGTCACCAGCCACCGCACCGGTTTGATTACAAAGCACACTTGCCGACTCTTAAACGACGCAAATCTCATTTGGACTTTGCCCGCCTTGGTTGAACTCGAACGCGTTTTGTAATGCTATGGAAATGTCGAATGCCAGCACTTTTTCGCATGTTTTGCTAAATGTTCTCGAACTTTGTATTGATTTTGTTTGCGTTTTAATTTTATGTACATATTATTTTAACGCACTATGTGACGTTGGTTACGATGTTTGGACTTGAAGAATAGGTACCTATGGATATTTGGAACGTATAGGAATACATTAAAATTGGTAGGTAATAAAAAAAATGAGTTCGTCGTCGATTAATTTTAGGTCAATGTATCGAGTTATGTTATAATTTATAAAATGATCATGAATTTGAATGAAACTGATCTTTAGAAAGTCGTTAGAAATGAAGGTCTCCTTTGGTAACGGTTTTTCCTTCTTGTTTATTGTTGTTGGATTCAAACGGGTATTTTATTTTTATTAATTTGTTATGACGTCCAAATCATTAAATTTAACAAATAAGTGTATCATTGTTTAAAGTAATATAATCCATATAAAGTAGATGCCTAAGTACATTCAATTATTATTTTATAATTTTATCAAAAAAAATTCTGATCCATATCTCCAACCTTTCTCGTACCCACATTTTGATCAACAACCGTACCCACACTTTTAGGAAGTTTGTGAAAATTTTTATTTTTCTGTACCCGATCCTTGCAAGGACCCAGGAGGAAAAGAAAAATGTAAAATTTTGTCAGAATTATTAAATAATAA
>CAJQZM010027565.1:0-13789 GCA_907164665.1 Colias nastes | reverse complement strand
TTGTTAATTTGTACAATGTTTAACTTGTGTTTGGTTAATAAATTCTCGCTGCTGGAAGTTTCCAGTGTTTATTATATTTTACAGCGCGCAGCTCTATAGATTGCAATAATTTCCTTTTCGCTGTTAAATTTATTATAATAACATATTACTGATCTTTAAAATTTTGTGTTCATAATAATTTTGGAATTAGTTTACCGATGTTTTCATTACGGGGTGGAAACTGTAAGGAATTTAACAACTTGAAGTAATATATTTCAGAGATTTTACGATTATTTACAAAAGATCAAAGTTATGTGGGTATCGCATAAAAATTTCAACGTTCTTCCCAACCACGGAAACATGCACGTTATGTGTCCGACACGCACTTGACCTTTTATTTTTAACCGCACTTGTTCGGTTGCCTGAACTCTCTTGAAATACCAAAAGATTAATCATCATCCAAAATTATTTTTAAAATTCTACCAACCTTTAAAAAATTTTTCACTCTACATATTCATGACTACATAATATGTGATGCAGAATAAGATATCGACCCAGTATTATATAATTACTTACGTTGTTCGATATAATGTCGTGACCCTTCGTTAAATCTTAATAATATTACTTATCGTAAGTGACCAAAGTACGAAGGCTTTCGTAACTTTTAAGATCTTGGCACAACGTTTATATGTAATATAGCGATCACGTAAACCTTACTGTTTCCACACGTTTCCAAAAACGAAAGGATTGCATTAGGATTTTACATTCAAAAATTAGGTAATACATAAATCGATTTGTTAACGTTGAGATTGTTGATAAAACGTTTCTTATTAATATATTATAAACTAACGTAATACTGATAATGATGTATATGCGAAACAATATCTATCGAACAGTAATTTATAAACAGTATCTGGTAGATCAGAAAGTAAGATTTAATAAACTATAAACATTACACCACTTGCTAAGAATTAACAAGACAGAATGTTTAATGCTACAAAAATATATTATAATTACTGAAACAAGGTATCTTTCTCTATGCTGTCTAGTGACGCTAGTCTCGATAGATAAGCTGACACATAAAATATTTTGAAGACACTAAACTGCGGGGAATGTGCGGAAAATCATATTCTATGTTTAACTTTACAACACAAATTGTACGGAGGCGTTGTTTATTTTTGCTGAACACGTTGATTCAGAGCGTACGATGTTCCTATAGTTTACTGTAAATAGTCATGGGTGGAAAAGTTTTCCTGTGAATTACACTACAATAGATAGTAGACTGGTTTTCTAACTACGCTGTAATCTTTGTGGTGTTGAAACATTGTCCATGACTCTCGGAAACAGGCAGTTTAAAAATGATTCTTATTTGCCTATGTGCTAGTTCAGTACGATCATAGCTTTCAGGATATTAAATTACATTATATGAATAAGCTCCGAATTGACCTGTGGAAGTCGTTAAATATGTTATTTGAAGTTAGAATTATCTGACATAAAGCTATTTAGTACTTAAAATTATATCTCAATTCATCGATAATGTCTATAAACAGCTTTCATATGGTGTTAATAATCTACAATACATTGGTCGTTTCATTCGACCAGACACATTAAGAAAAGGCACTCACCCCATTAAGGTACCGCTTTTGCCATTTGACTCCGGAACCTTAAAATCGGTAAGAGCAATTTCACACTTAATGTTAGCGTATTATTCAGTGTAGCTTATTAGATACACAATTTACATGTTTTCTGTTCACATATCATGAATTATTTCTCAATAATATTATTCCATATTTGTAACAATAACAACCGGCTTAGAACAACATATTGATTCATAAAAGTGTGTTTAACAAGGTGAAGATATTTTATAACATATTGAAAAAGATGTAACAGATTTTCAAATAAAAAATAAGATTCCAGATTCAAAACACATCTGATAAAATATCTAAATTAGGTCTCAGACATGAAATTACGGTTTTAAATTTAGACCAATCGGACAAATTGATTACTAGTACTGTATTACCTCTCGTTATCTATCGTTATCATAATATTATGATTATGTCAGACGTGCGCCTAACGTGTCGATTGATATCAATCATAATTTATAAAAAAAAACAAATGTTAGAGATTATATTTCTTAAACTTAACCACGATTTTTTTGTGGAAAAATGAAAAAAAAAAATTGAAGAAATTAAATTCAATGTCCTGGAAGATATCGTATAGGACAATGGACTATGGAACAAAAAAATATAGTCTAAAGTCTTTATTTTTATTTATTTATTTACTGCATTCAAATTCAAATTCAAATTATTTATTGTGAGTCACAGGTATTATGGGTTATTACAGAACGTCTAAACACTACTATAGAATATTCGCTTTCTTTACGGCTGATTCTTTTGCGGATTCGAGCTTAAAAAGGACCATAGTTGATATTATCATTGGTATGATGTTAAAGAAGGACTCACAAAAATACTTTATTATTATCTTCATATTTATGTAATGGAAAAGGAGGAGAAGATTGATTGCTAGATGTTAATATTAAAAATTTAATTTTCTTCTAACCACAAACCTGTAAATTTTGAAACCTAATAATTATCTAGATGTAAAAATAATAGTGATAACAAAATATCCCGCTTAACTTGAACCATAAATTCTCAACATAAATACAATAATTATTTTTAATCCGTGAGTCGTGATCTTCTAACCAGTTAATCGTTACTTAATAATGAACTGCTACTATGTAAAATAAATCGTCTAGCGAAGCAATAGAAAGTATAAACAATAAGTTGGCGAAAGTTAACATAAGAGAAATTGATTTATTGTGAAGGCAATCGGATGTCGTTACGGGAAACACTTAAGATATTAACGTAACAATTAATATATATGAGGTAAGAAGTGACGATGTCATATTGGGCAATATTCGTCAATAGATGCTTTTTCTAATGATGTTTTCGCGCTGTATCGAGTGGTTGTTGATGATTTTAAAACGTAGCAGGTTATGCAAATTGACTGTTTAATCTTTTAAGATTATCTTAATAATGTTGGTGAGTTGTTAAATTTAATGGTTAATTGAAATTGAATTATCATAAAAATAAATAGTAAAATGTCTTTTTCGGATCTTAAAATTAGCATAAAATAGTTTTCACGTATATTTTCACTAGGGTTTTCGTTTTGCTCAGGCCAAGTTGTGGTTTGTTAAAAGGGGAAAGCGATTTCGAAAGAGCAAAACACACAAATTTCGAGATATAGAACTGTGCCATCAATCACGGCTGTCCCACGATTATGTGATTAGTATTTAGCTATAGGGCATGCGTTTGTGCCTGAGGCTGTAATAGTTTAACTTGAAAACATTTTAGTTAATGGCCCCAATTTTAAACAAAACTGCAGTTTAGACAGAATGAGAGCTCTCGTCAGTATTCGTGGAATGTGAGCAAAAGTTAATAGCTAAAATTCCATAAACCGAGACATGTCCGTTATTTATAGGACAAAAATATTAGACTTTCAATATAGATAATAGGTTCAGTTCTCTAATAAATTATTACATTATTATTGAATTATATCTTGCTGCGCATTTCATAAATCTGTTTACTAATACCGCCGATTGGTTAGTAATTCGTTTGGCGCATTATTTATCGATACCGAAAATACGTTCAGGTATTATGATTAGCATGATTGAGAACAAATTAACGGCCATTGTTCGCGGGTTGTTTCTTTTTAATTTTGACACAAGTAATTACCTACAAATTAGGGCGTATAATCACGACATGGAGCTTGCAGAATGTGTCTCAGTATCATAGATTGGGAGCGTTGAAATGTCAACCGCAGTTGTATTTATAGTGCGCGTTCAGCCGCATGCCGCCTCGGCCGTAGGAGCGTGACTCATCCGCTGTGTCTGCTGGGACACCCGCAGTTTACTCACCGACTTATCTACGACCATCACTGAATTTGATATTCGGCGTGTATCCGAAATAGCTGCTTACGTTGCGTGACGTATAAATCGCAATATTGAGTACTGCAGTACAAGTAGCTCTACTCAATACTCATTGCTATTCCTGTATGTTGAAAAATGCACACGAATGGATGTATTTCAACGTATAATTTCAGTTGCTATTAAAAAATAAGAATAGGCCCAGTGAGGAATCCAACCGTACTCGATGGATTGTTATTTGACTGCAGCGAAAAGGGTAATGCCCAGATTTATAAACTGCTTTTTTAATTTTCTCGTCACGTATAGATTGTGCTTTGTCTGCCAATCATTGCAATGTTTTACACTTATTAAAAGAGGTCAGATTAAGCAAACATAACATATACTCACAAATGCTTTTTCCAGCACATATAATTAAGTACATTATTGCTATCAAATGCCGGTGTAAATAGTACATTCAAATGATTGACTGAATGATTGCAAACAAATCAGCAAATGTCTCACCTTGATCCAGTTAAGCGCTTAGTTAATAGGCGTATCTCCCATCATATACGTTTACTTATCTAGACTTTCAGGTCATGTTTACGACGATATTGTTTAGAAAAATCACCTGTCATTATCCCGCCGGTCAGAGAAACTCAAATTAGCATGGCTTACAGCGTTTTGGAGAAAGCTTATGAAGTATTTAATTGAGCGTTAAGAAAAAATAGCATTTGGCGTGAGGACCAGTCGATGAGGTGTAATAGTTTCAAATATACTCAGTCGTATAACAAGGTGGGATTAGAGTTAGCGATCACCTTGATGCTCTTCAGTGTTCGTTAACATTTACTTCTCGCTATCCCACGAACAAATTGAATTAAATTGTCTTGAGAAGGGTCACTGTAGTTTAGGTAATTATTCGCAACATCTTCGTATCTTTTTGTTTATGTCTTTTACTTAATCGTTAATATTATCTAACATTGCTCTATTTTTTACGACACTTACAAGACAGTACAAAACCAAACCCTACTTCCTCCCTCCCTCTTTTTTTTCAAAACATCGTTGTTTATATTTTGTTTTACTTGAGGATAAAGGATTACTTATATTGATAAATTTGTAAAGACAGACATAATGAACTTTGTAAGAAAGTAAATTTTTCATTTTAATGCAGAATCAATCAACCCAAATCTTTTCATTCACGTGTCAATACTGAATGTGTAAAGAGTAATGTCTCTCTGGATTACCTTGAACTGACGGTTATCTACAGTGAAAGTGTTTCATTTAAATGTTCGTTAAATTATTTATAATTGCAATTGGCGCCAGATAGGCGGATTTTAAAATATATCTGTTAATAGCAATGTCATTGCTGCATTATTTTTTTGACGTTATTTAGCGCTGTTAATATAAGTGTACAATGTACATGTTGTTTTGATGTTATTTATTCTAGACTTCAGTATATTATTTCCTGAACATGTTTAATATAAAAAGAATATATTTGTTCTCTACTGCATTATAATAATAAATGTAGCCTCATAAAGCCTATACTAATCAATAAGGATACCATTGACCTTTATACAATGCCATGTTTATTATACATTGTATTGATAGAACACGGGGTGATAAATCTATCAAATAAATTAAACCCCATAAAGCATACGCGACGACCTCATAAGATAAATATTCGATTCTTATGTACATGCAATTGTTTCGAGTTCAATAGTACTATTAATCATTGCACATGTAATATAGGTCACATGTTTCAGTCACGTTTTGGTCCAAACATAGCATTCGATCTAATAGCTCTTGACAAGCTATTGTAACCATAAGCAGAAGCCTGACTTGATGCAATGAAATTTATATGTCTCTGGCATACCGCATAAACCATAGACCATAGTCAATGGAGCTTAAATAGCGTGCAATGTGAAAGTATCATTTATGAACAAGCCTTATTTTTAGAGCCGAACGTTATCCAAACAAATATTTTTATACACTTTTTATGGCTGCGTAGAACATTAAGTATGCTTGATTTTCTTTAAATAAAGCTATAAAATATTATACTATCACATAGACTTCTACTTAATAAGAGCACGTATATTTCAATTCATATTAAATGTAGAGAGATTAGAAGAAACAATGCGGCCAAGAATCTAATTGAACGGTTTGCTTTAAGAAATCAATTACTTTATCTCACTGTATTGCAACAACTATAGCGATATGAGAATTAAATGTGGTTGACATATTGTTATCAAACGAGTATTGAGTATTGCGACACGCCGCTTTCAACTGTAAATATATATAAGTATGGATTTAATTAACATTTTTGGAATAGCAATATTGTGTATATGTTTGTTGGTAATTTAATTTGGAAATGATGTCTAGCACTTGCAATTACGTAGCATAATATGAAGCTATTAATGTAATCGTGTTTATGTACTGTTTACCATTTTATTTCGGACTGAAGTGCATCCATTACCTTTTGCTGGGCAAACGCCAATGTTTTTTGGTATAAACAATGTTGTAGCTGATGTAGAGATGTGTACTGCTAAAATAAAATTATAGATTCAGCGATAAGAAAATTACAGACTCGAACTTAACATTTCATGTGATCTCGGACCGTTTTTGTGTAAGCTTGTTTTACGAGGTTTGCCTTAATTATTTAACATTTAATATGTGTAACGGGATTTCAACGTAAAATAATTTAAGCAATAAAACGCCTATAGGTGTAAACTCTTGCAGAATGTTCGTTGGAACCGTTTCTTACCATAGATTACTGTATATCGCTTTACAAAATTTTGATAGCTCACTCGCAGGCAATTCTACCATTAGTGTTAATTTCTAGTCCTTTGTTTGCTTTCCCACTAATTGCGCCTCGTTGTGATATTCTGGGATAAAACTTTTGTAACAACTTATAGCAATTAGTTGTTAATTGCAACTTTCTCTTTGCATTTAATGATCTGATATGGCTTATCTATAAAATTTTATTAATAACTCTTTGCCGGTTTATCTAATTGTATGTTTTGTTGCAGCTGTCGTGGTGCGGTATCTGACGAAGCGGTATATTGGAGAATACAGTTCTACTGGCGGTAAGTTACTTATTTTCACACGAAATGTCTTAATTAAGAATCCGTATATCAATATACCGTATGTAGAGTTATGGCTATAGATGTGCACTTAAGCATACTTTATCATTGTAAATATCAAAGATTTAATTGATTAAGGAACAGTAAATCAAACTTACTGTTTTGAAAATTAATACGCAAAAGCATAATTATTTATATCGTATTAGTATTAAAATATTTATACTGTGGTATTAGTGTGTCTATCACCTTATATAACATAATAACCGTATGAAATGTCTATATAATGTACGCTAAGAGGGACAAGACAGGTCCTTATCTGCCAAGCGCGGTTAGGTGCCAATAATTTATTTGCGATATTGGCAAGTGGAGTTAGAGCCAAGGTTAGCGGCAACTGAACCGATGTTGCTCGGCCGTTGACTTGAAATATGTGATGAAAAATCAAGCATTCCATTAATATTACGTCACTCCTTTCTTTTCATAACATGATTAATGCGACGAGTGTTGAGATTTTGAAGTGATTTGCGATTCACTCCAAGTCCAACAGTCCAAGGACGCTTTCAACTAATGTAACCCAAATTGAACCGATTAATCTTGAAGTTTTCAGCTCATTTATTTAAAACTCTGATGAAATTTAATTAGATTGGTTTTGTTTTAGATTTTCTTTACCAGCATCGGGCGACGTTTGACGGCGCGTCTTCGGAAGTTGAAGTTCTAGACACATGTGGATGTGCGGTATGAAGCTTTCGTAATTACTAATCTTGTTACAAAAATAATTTGTTTCAAAACGTGAATAGTTCGGACTAGAATAGATGATGGAAAGGTAGTTAAATTACTATTCAGTGTTAGATTTATGAGTTGTAAGAAAATAGATTTTGTTTCTATGTTATTAAAAAACAACTGAGCCAACTTCACTTACTATAATGAAAGTAAATCTGTTTGTATTTATTATCATTCCACCTCTTAACTACTGAACGGTTATAAATGAATATTAATACATACAAATTGTAAGAAGGACATTACTTTTTAATCAATAAGGTGTGAAATGGGAGAACGAAATTCGATTCGGGGAACGGCTGCCTTGTAACATGTAGTGTGCGCCAGTTTATATGTAGGTAATAGTGATACGGATAAATAATTGCACCCGACACTTGAGCACGAATGACACGTCGGTATATCATTGTCGAATTATTATTAAAATTAACTAGCGTACCTTGTTAAATGTAACATATTCAAATGTTGAATACATTAGTTGGTTTATATGAGTATTGTATCTACCTAAATTGTTGTATAAGATTATATGACAACAGCTTTATGTATGAGGATACAGGCGTTATCGGTATCATGTTTTATTGAAACTAATAAATAATCATAACACGAGACGATGGGAGACTCCACAATTAGTTAATAAATAAAGATTATGTACATAAAATCGTGACATCTTTATAAAATTACAATTCTCAAAGGAAAAATAACAATTTCTTTCAACATGTTTTTTTTTTGTATTAAAAAATGTTTTCTTTGTACAGAAACGTGGCTGCTTAGCTGAACACCTCCGATGGGGCGATGCGTTCGCAATCGTCTATTCTGTATGCGACCGACGTTCGTTCTTGGCTGCGTCTGAGTTGCTAGCGTTGTTGGAACGGACTCGTCTGCCCGGCTGCACTGCTATCACTCTGCTGGGCAACAAACGGGATTTGGAACATGCTAGGTAAGTTAAGGGACTATAATGTGTGGGATTTTATTTGTATGAAGGTTGCGGAATGTGGATTCGGCGGTGTCTGAGTTGCTAGTGCTGGAACGGACGCGGCTGCACTGTTGACATTCTGCTGGACATGAAATTATTTGAGTGATATAAGGTCATTTTATTTCTTAATACCAAAGCAAGAAGCACCTACCAATACCACAAAAAAAAAGACGTGTGGCACTCGGGGACTGCCGCGGTAAATCTATTGCATAGCATGCCTTCAAGCCACACCTCCGAGCCCGTCGGAGTGGGGAGCGTGAGGTTTTTTCGTTACGGAATTTCTCGATTCGGTCCCCGCGCTCAAGGCTCGCGATAGAAGCTATGCAATAGCTTAAAAAGTTTGTTAATTTATATCATCAAATCTTTCATTTAATTTTGCATCTACCTACTCCTCAAAGTGTGTCACAATTAGTCGCGTGTAAAGCGCAAAAACCGAGTATACAATATCAAATCTGCGCTGCTTTAAACATTTTCTCTTTACTTATAGTATGGCGATAAACAAGTTTATGTCACGATAGTTTAATAAGTTAACACATTACTTTTACTCAAGCGTCGCGGCGGCGATACTAGAATGTCGAGTGGCGCCGCTCGGCTTTCTTGTCATGCTTTAAATGCCGCGGATTAACCGGATTGTGAGCTAATTGTTTACGCATTATTGTAAAATGAAGGATGGTAGCTTTACGGTTTCACGTTGACTACATTTTTTGAATACTGTTACAGGCATTATGAAACTGTAGGAGTATTACGTGAACTTTTTCTTGTGAGATGTAAGCTATATTAAAGTATCTTGATATTATTATGCCATTTGTTAGAGTTTATGCGTTATTAGTAACGCTAAATGAGGAAGATATTATGTCTCTGTTTATAAATGTCTCGTAAACATAAACATTAAGAAATAAATGAAGAAGGCTCGTTATCACTTTCAATTCCGAAATACTTTCTTTTCCTTACTATCTTGTTTGTAAACAAGCTTTTCCTGTAATCAAAGAAGCACCAAACGATACTGGTTACGGCGGTAATTGATGGTTAGGTTTTAAAGGGCAAGTTTTGTTTTATTATACTGTTGATACACACACGGCAGTTAACAATTTCGTTTCCATAGTTTATTGAAATTTTTATGATCTAAATTAAAGAAACACAAGTGTCATATACTACAGGATAAAATAGTTAAAATGCATATCTATTTATTTTGACGAAACCGCTATAGACTAAAGAGCCAAGTTTATACACACCGCGTCTAAATGAAACCATATTCCCTATTAATTTTTGTTTTAATAAGCACCATATAGTTACCCGCCCAATAAGTGCTATGTACAACAAAATGCTATACTTCAAAATGTATATTGAACGTTACTTTTTGTCACACAGAGCAGTAAAGACCGAAGAAGGGCAAGAGTTATCCCTCCAATTCGGGTGCCAATTCTATGAAGTATCTGCGGCGGAGTCCTCTGCTGGGGCGGCGCTGGCGTTCCAAGCACTTTTGCGTGAAGCGCGCTCGCTCGCTCTGCTCCTCCCGACGCCGAGACGAAAACTCGCTGCCTATTCTGTTTCCAAGGTATTTATATTTCTTATATCTTATAAATAAAATTATTGTTTATTATTTATTTAAATAGCTGTGCCCGGCTTCCCCTTTAAACTGTCAAAGATTGGTCGCACTTACTAAGAAACCTTCGTGGGCCCATGCACAATACTTTGCTGAAGATCATCACATGATTAATATACGATGCATAGTTTAGGTTTGTATAAAGGGCATACAAACATTCATTTTTATACAGGTATACATTCAAAGTCTGCATATTATATTATATTTAAGTTTGTGAATAGATCAATTACAATTATTCAAAACTTTGACGACTTGTGACATCTGCCACGGAATAAATAGTCTGCCAACCCGCACTTGGCTAGCGTAATGAATTATGGCCTGAAACCTTCAGCCCCTGTAATGGAAATATGGTCTGATATTAATGAGTGTTATAATATTATGACGACACTAAGATATAAAAAAATTATAGCTTTAAAATAGTGCAGTTTACTATGCAGGTTAGAAATTTTTACAAATGTTTGTAAAAAAAAAACAATTTTAATTTACGTCAAGAGAAACTCGAGGCTAGGCTTTTTAATGTTATTGATTCCGATTTCGATTCCGATAGTGTATTTTTATTTCCACCTTACAACCTTTAGTTGCATTCAAATAATATAGAGCTAAGATAATAATATATAAAAATGATTGGCAGATTGAAAAACTAATAGTAGAATTTTCTTTTGCAGGTAATAGGCACAATCTTAGGTTTGAGCAATAAGAGTGTACGAAAGAAACGACCATCACTAAGCATATGATCTGCTTGTTTTTCTGACTGGCTTTTGTTTACTCCAAGACGGAGTTTATTTTTGCTCTGCAAATGCTTTTAAGAGTTAAGCCAAGGTCGAAAGGACTGAGGCGTACTATGGGCTCTTTGAGATTGAGAGGACTTTTGAGGATTTTCAAGATGGACTGGCTACGCTACTGCAGTGGTATATTGTTGGACAAAATTGCGAGCTTTTCGCCTTTGTTACATTTGTAAATTAAGATGTTTTTGTATTCATGTTCGTAAGGAGTGTCCTTACATAATATGTTTATGTCTGTATAAATAGTTTTTTTTAATAACAATGTGTACCTTAATAGACAATACTTGGTAACAGTAATATTTTTATACAAACGTTTGTACAAACAATTACCTTAATGTTTATTGAATTGTTTCACTATAAATACCCACATTAATTCACATTATAAGTAAATATTGTAAATCGTTAATGGTACTTTTGTAACTGTATCAGTAATATATATTTTTTATAAATAATAAGTTGATCCCACCTGTGTGATAATATTAAATATTATTTAAAGACTGTAATTTGAATCGTGGACCATTTGGGGTGCAATTTTTGTAGTGTAATGTTATTATACCTACTCCACTATTATATTATTAATAGCGTCGTTAACATTTACTGTGAAATTTATATTATTGTGTATTATGTTTAATAAAATGTTTGATAAAAAATTATATTTGTTGTTTTATCTTACTTCACCTACAAACTCTATATTATTTTGCAACTGAAATTTAAGTTTCAAATCCGCGAAACATAAAACGGCATTGTCGAAAGTGCATTCAATAATAATCATATTTTACCCCTATAAAAGTGGTCAATTGCTCAATGTACAGTTACCATAACAGCTGCGAAACGAGGCGATATTACTGACTCTTGCTTTCGTATCGGAACTGGAGTAGTGCACTTTTACTAAAGAAAGACATTACTGTGACAACACACACTAATTAAACGGCGCCAACGAGACCCGTCGTTGGCGTCACACCAGCGTTCACATACTCTATGAGCTTACAAGTTTCGTCTCAAACACGCAATCAATAAAACATGGGAAGAGAAAACAGCATTCCGGCTACTTTAATAAACACTCATTTACTTGCAAATTCACCGAGTACATGGCCTTACCCACGCGGGATTTCATTAAGGCTTTGCTATGGGCAGTTCAGTTTCCGACAACTCGGTAATTGTATTATGAATGCTCGATACAAACTATTGTCCTCATTAATTAAGCCGATGTTCTTGCTTATTGGAAAGTTGGAACACGACGATAATATGATCTACTGTGAATGTACCCTTAAGTACTTCGAGTTACCGGGCATAAATTTTAGTTTGAGCAATGTACGACTCGGTACTCGGATGCCAATAATGGTATGCATCAAGAGGGCTTAGTACATACATAGATTGACGCCTTTCACCGATCAATAAAGATCCACTTTTCTATTTATGGTAGCTCCTCAGATTAAGGCGAAACTCTTGCGAAACACGCACGCGGAAAATACTATCTCCATACTTATAGATACGGACAATGGACATGCAGAGACCAATGATTTCATATATTGAGAACTCAGTATACTTAATAGGCTCCTTGTTAATGCGGCGTGTGTCATAAATTACATTAAACGCTTATAACTGTAATGAATACAATCGGATAAATCATTTGCAATTTATGCATGTACTCACTTTTGACCTTCCTCAATTGTACATCTTATTATGCCTCAACTTTCTTCACCATGACGATATGAAGTAATAGGTAAGTTTGGAAATGTATTTAAATGTTAAATTACTTGAATAATTATAATTATATACTTTTATGTTTAAAACACTTCAAGTGGTAATGCAACTGTTGCTATAATTGCTACAACCTAGTCTAAAATTATAGATTTTAAAAACTCAAACAAATTTTTACTGAATTATTTGCTGTTTTAAGTAAAATATCATAAAGTGGAAATAACTTGGACAGACAGTCGAGTTTTTTTTTAAACAGACTGTTTTCATTGAACATCTTTTGTTTTTGTCTTTAAGTGTGTATTGTTCAAACAAATCCCTTGAGTTCATCTCGATTCTTGAGCAAACACTTAACTTAAGGTATTGTTGGGTTTTAAAATATAATTTTTAAATAAAGGGTTTATCTTTACGTCGTAAATTTCAACTCGAATAGGTATCGAGCTTCACGACCATAAATGGAAGAATAAATATGTCATTACATACCTACAAACAACAACTTAAATAAAATGATGGGTTTATTACTGACTTAAAATTGTATTTCATAATTCGTCTAATGGTATACAGCATAATGAGGCTATTCACTAGCTCACACTCATGAACCATTTCTCCAATTTAATTTATAACCTTGTTATTGTTCGCAAAACGTCTAACAATAACGATAGCACCATAGCCACGTAACACGATGAATTGCACAACAAATGCCTATTCCATAACGAATGTCACGTCATCATCGTTTTGTTGCGAACATGTCTATTCCTTGTTGGAGATTGATGCCGCACCACCCACAAGACCTCAACAAGAGGGATTTAAATTACTCGTATTCATTTGAGTTGCCTACATCAATGTACTGCGGATGTGATAAATGCGTCCCTTTTCAGAGCCTGTCAGGAATGGACGCGGCATAACAAGCCGGTAATTACGATTCTATGCAAAATGTACAGAAAATATTCCTAGGCAGGGCCGTCTTAGACTATGCCGGGGCCCTTGGGCACACAAGAATTG
>CAJQZM010027562.1:0-20273 GCA_907164665.1 Colias nastes | reverse complement strand
TTCTTGTAATACGTATTATATCTAATAAAAACTTATTTTTTACCCCAATTATCAGACTTTTTTATATGTTATATGTATGTTGTACATATAGCTATATGAAAAATTAGTGAGAAACAACTTTAGCACATATCAAAGTATGCTCACGACATATAACTATGTTAGATTTTTTGCAGGACGCATTTGCCTTTCGTCATATTTCAGAAGGATAAAAAGTATAGTAAATACGTTTTTTTACTGAAGGCCTCCTCAGTAATTTCTTAAGATGTACCAGATACTTCGTTTGGCAACAAATTGGTGATATTATCACGCAAATATCTTCTCAAAGCTGGTGATTCTAAACGCCCACACATAAACAAAGAAGACAGTTCCATGTTTCTATATTTTATGTTTTTTTTACTCAGATGTTTTTGTGCTTTGTTGTTAACATCGTGGCTATAAATTTAATATGCAATATGCAGGCAATTTTAATGATTCCATAAAATAAAGGCATTGGCCATCTCATTGTCTTCCTTCTATAGGACATCAGGGAACACATTCGGTCTAATGCATCTACTGCGCCTTTTGCTTGAATGTAATATATCATCTTTGCTTTGTACCTCATCAGGAAAAGCTTCTTCTGTGTCACGTGCTCGTCATCTTCAATTTCGTGGTCATCCTACTTCACTATCGGTATCTTCACAGGGACCCTCGTCGCTTTGCATAAGAGCGGCCAGTATACAATATTCTTCCAATTTTCTATCCCCAATTGTTTTCTATATTTGCTTCAATATGTATAAAAATAAATTTTTAACATAAGTCACAATATACAGTAATAATAAGCTAAAAAATATTCAAACTACCATAGAAGTCAAAATCTTAAAAGTCACGGTAAAGATAATCATGCGTAATTTTGACTCACGTAGTCGTTATATTTCAAAATCGGTTACATTTACTTTATTGACACGTATACCATAGGGTAGCTCTCAGTGACTTATGAAATGTCCTAAACGCACAGTTATGGATTCGCGACATTAAAAAAGATACAGCTATATTTCGAAAACGCAGGAGTCAATTTGACGCAGACTATCTTTCTAGGGTTAATAATTATTTCTGCCTACCTACACATACATGATATTTTATGACATTGCATACATAACAAAATAAATAAAAAAAAAACTTAACACTAATTATAAAATTAGTGTTAAGTTTTTTTTTAGATAATAATATCTATCATTATTTTAACCGACTTCAAAAAATTTGGAGGTTCTCAATTCGGCCGGTATATTTTTTTTTTATTTAAAAACTAGTAGTATTGTATTTGAAAACTAACACAAGTTGTAATATTAACTAAGAATTTTAGAGATATACAGGGTGTCCCACTATTGGTATACTAAGCGCGAAGGGACTTGTAGTTTTGCATACACTGATCATGAAAAAAATACTTAAACAACAAAATTACGTCAAAAATTTTTTGCTAAATTTTTCCTGAAAATCCATGTTTTCTTCTCTAGCTTCGCGCAGCCGGCATATATCGCTTCGTTAATGTGAGCATTTTGTCTATGAATACATAATCTTAAACGATAGCTCACATGCTGGTGGCAAAGCTGGGAGGATTGCTTGTTATGGGTGTACACATAGAGTTTTAAGAATTCATCTATTTGAAAAAAAAATGCGCCTGGAATTTTATAAGTATTTTTTACGTACTCAGCGTATGCATAACTATAACCTCCTTTGAGCTTAGTATACCAACAGTGGGACACCCTGTATACATTGTTTTGATATACATAATATTTTATAGTCTGTTGTATAAACTCCATTCATATTGGTAATGTGCGTAATATTTCAAAGCTGCAATAGACGAGCTACAACCCAAAAAGTTAGTTGGTTCTATTTTACTGCAATGCTAAATAATAAATTGGGACTATAAATTTAAAGTAAGAAATCTAGGTTTGGTTAAAAAGAAATTCGAATAAAACAGTACGGACAGGTAGATAGCCGAAATATGTGATATTTCCTAGAAATATCTATAATTTGAATTAGATGCTCATTCTATCATAATTATTTAAAATCTTCGAGTCAAAATCTAAAAAGCCTAAATGTTACAGGCTTACAGCTTTATGTATTACTGTAACTGTAATGCATTATTACGCATTTCTATAAAATACAAGAAAAGTAATAATAGAGTGATAGAAATGGTACATAATAAAGCATGTTTAGACGGACCATTGCAGTGATTTAATTGCAAATGAGACCATTCTTATAATATTTTAGAAGAAAATAATCATAAATGATAGATCGAAGGGCATAAAACAGAGAAAGAGTGATATCATTTATTTTTTAAAGTAGGTACATATATATTTTTTTAATAATTCTGCTGTATTTTTAATATTATTTCGATTTATTAAATCTTTACTTTACAAATTAAACATTCATTTATAAATAGAATAACCATTGCATCAAATAAACCTACTTTTAAAATTCGAACGCTATTACGGCCTTCTTTTTTTAATCGATTCTATGCTGCCAGTCGGTTTGGCTAAGATAAAATGCGTCTTCCCCATAAGAAAGCTTGTATAATACGCATGCAGTTTGTAAGAGCGGTCGACCGGCGGCGGCGCGGCGCACTGCGGGTCTATTGAGCGGGGCTGGGTTGGTAGGGGTGGGTTCGAGCGATGTATCGATGTCTCGTACGATGCTCTATGGTTGATGTTGTTTATTGGTTGTGGATAATTTTGTTTTAGGGGGTTGGATAGAGCGGATAGAGGAAGAAAGGGAATGATTTTTTTGGTGTATAAATATAGCTTGTCTTGATAAGAAATGGTATGAATTAATATTAAATATAAAGTACGTACATAATATTATTTATATTGTGAGTTGTCTCTCTGAATGAGAAATAGTAGAGACTCTTTATATTAAACTATAAAATGAAATATTTTCCTTATTTATAACTAGAAGAAAGCAGCCTACAATTGCAAATCAATGAAAACATTTGTTTTAAATAACATGTTCTCGATTAATAGTATCGATACAACTCCAGCACGCAACTCGATAATCTGCACGCTCGGGCCTGTGTTCCGATCGTTCAAAGTGGGGAGCGCGTCGTACACAGTGTGCTCGCAGCCCCCGGCAGCGCGGCATGGGTGGCGCGCTGCTGCTAGCGCTGCTGGCGGCGGCGCGGGCCGGCGAGCCTAACGCGACCAACGTCACCGCCGACCCCGAGCTCGAGGAGAAGGCGCCGCTCTTCCCCACCGACCTCTTCACCGAGGAGCAGCGCCGCTCGGGCGCCGTCATCTTCCACGTGATAGGCATGGGCTACATGTTCGTCGCCCTCGCGATCGTCTGCGACGAGTTCTTCGTGCCGGCACTCGACGTGATCATCGAGCGGCTCGCGATCCGCGACGACGTCGCCGGCGCGACGTTCATGGCCGCCGGCGGCTCCGCGCCCGAACTGTTCACCTCCATCATCGGCGTGTTCGTCTCGTTCGACGACGTCGGCATCGGGACGATCGTCGGCTCGGCCGTGTTCAACATCCTGTTCGTGATCGGTGCTTGCGCGCTCTTCTCGCGCACGACGCTCAGCCTGACGTGGTGGCCGCTGTTCCGCGACTGCACCTTCTACTCGATCAGTCTGCTCGTGTTGATATACTGTTTCCATGATAGCGAAATATACTGGCAGGAAGCCCTGGCGCTGTTCTCCCTGTACGGGGCGTACGTGTTGTTCATGCGGTGGAACCAGCCCGTCGAGAGGGCGCTCAAGAAGCTGATATACAAGAACAAGGTGACGAGAGTGAGGAGTACAGATCAGCTGATGCCCACGGTGAGCTCGCCCGCACAGACCTTGCATGCACTGAATTAGATTAATCCGAGTCGATTAGGGATTGATTAGAGCCTGATTTTTGGGGAAACCCTTTCATGTTTAGTGGTTATTTAGATAGCATCGATGTCGTGAAATTATCATTGTTGTTGTGTTGGCTACTATTAGCATTTATAATTCAACGATTATGTATGATCTGCCTTAATTCAATTTTGGTGTACCTATCGCTTCCTTATCTCTTGCAGCGTAATATTATGGAAGATAATTCGAAGAAGCTGTTTATTTTATCTTCATACATATTATCATATGATTTACTCGAATCTTAAAATTCTCCTTATACTACGCAAAAAATAAATTTAACTCCAATATTTTTTTTACAACGATATATCGTCGACTATCAAATTATGTACGCTAACTATAAATTTCTAATGATCCCACTTAAGCTTGTTTATAAAAGGGTGTAAGGTTGTTTGATATTCGTTGTTATGACTACTACGTTACGCCCTGACTCGGCTCTTACATAAGCTTCGTGAAAACGTGCGTATTTGATTCAAAGGATTTTTTTAAAGCGAAGTTCGGAAGAGAATTTGGGTTAAGCTTTATGTGGGATTGCGTGAGTCCCACCCTGCAATCTTTTGTTGATATGCTTGATTGATGGAAAATGAATGAAATGAAATGGATGTAGTTTGCCAGCTCGGTAATTGGCGGAATTGTTTGCAATATTAAAAACTGATAATTACTTACTTGCCTGCTTGAATAATGTAAATTAAGTTTTCATTATTCAATAAAAAGCACATTAAAAAGTAATTTATTTATTACAAGAAGCATATAATAAAATTATAATATTAATCACTGTTTAAGTTGTAATTCAAGGTGCTTACTTATAATATTGGGCGTATGTCGATTAATTAGTAACTAATTATATTTATACTTAACTCTTATCGTTCTTATGGAAATTTAATCACATTACGCAACGAATGTGATCCATTAAAATACTTTAAAATTACGGCAAGCGAAATTTTAAATAAAAATGTTTTACGCATTTAGGCCGCTACGAAAAATCTCTACGGTGATAGCTACGAGCTACGAGCTACGAGCTTTCGCTACGTAATAGGTTAATGGTTTAAACCTGGCTGTAATAGCTGGGCCATTAAAATGATGCATCGTGTTCCGGCTTAACTCAGGTGACGCGATTTTTATGAAACCTTAGCCCTTGATAAGCCTATAAACATGAGTTGGCTTTAATCGTATTTAACAAAGCTAGCAACCAACATAATATCCATATATCAATTTTATAGCACGTTTTAATATGTCATGTCGTTATAAAAAGGTAAAATTTAATTTAATATAATGGAATACATATAAACAGTAAGATATTATTCTGCTTAAAACATAATTATTTGTTACAACCCTCCTCACATAAAATGTAGTAATCGCTTACGTTTACTCTAATATGTTTTCAACTTTAGTTAAAATCCTATCTTGATAACATTAATCATAACATTTTAGAATGTTGCATTATAAAACTCTACTTGGATTAAATTAAACAAAAATAAAAATACTTACATCATTTACTTGTACCTATTTTCAAGTACTTTGCATATTACGTTGATATATATCATATGTTTTGGTGAATGTACAGTCTTTTAAATTAAAGAAAATATACATGTTAGATGACCTCGAATAACATTAAACGTATATATAATACCTATTAAACGTCCAAATTTTTCATATTAACACGACCATCTACCATTTTTACCTAACTTACAAAAAAAGTAGGTAGATCCTCTTTGTTCTAACAGCCAGAACATAATTAAACATACAGTAAAATGTTAAATTAAAATGACATTCTGTTGAAATGGTTCAAGTGCGCGACTTTGCAATTAGCGACGGTAGTTGCATATTCACTCGAATAAAAACACACTTGTAAATGTCATGAAATGTAATAGTAGTATATTGTGACATTTGCGCTAGGTCATTTTTGTTACTATTTTTTCTATGCAACACAAAATATGAAATGATGACGAATATTTAACTTAAAATACCATAAAAGACTACTACGTGACTACTAATAAAAATATTGCTCGATACTTCGTATTGAAACTATCAGACAAGATAAGACGTAATATATACATAATGTTAGACGTAACTTTTGATTTAATATTTTTGTGGATGAATAGTTGTCAATATAGCTGTCACTGTCACCTGTCAGAACATGCTTAGCTGTCGAATACTATAAATTGCCGCTTTCCTTTGACTCGGCGCGCAATCGTACGGATCGTGCCTAGGGGCTCGGACGTTGTTTATACGACGTTCGACCCAACTACCTTCACTTTGCTAATAGTCGTTGACTAGCTGCGATTTGTTAATCAATTAGGTAGCTGTGTAGAATCGCAGTACATTCTAATTACATTTCAAACTAATATTTAACCCAGTCTCTCGTGTAATTTCTATTAATAATATAACAATGAGTTTACGTAGACACTATGAAGTAACATTTCAATTTAAACACAACTAACATGTAGTTTTCGTAAAAACTTGAAAGGTACGCAATGCTCGCATGGTGTCGTTTCATATAAAAAGCAAAAAAAAATAGGTACTTAATATTTAGAAGTATTGATAATAACACCATAATTCACATTTTAAAACAAATTACATCGTAAACACATACTGCGTCTTTTAAATATTTTTACTTACTTCTCTACTTTACTTCTCTCGTCTTTTAAATATTTTTGAAGTGAAAACTTCTTTAGCGGCGTTGGGTATAAAATCTTAAACTCGCGTCAGGACACGTGGCTTTTTTTAAATAGAGTAATGCTGTCAAAAATATCATCAATTGTACTTATACCGATCTTCATACACAATTAAACCGTAATAATTGTGTACGTGAGCTCCGCACATACAATCATAAGAATCTCACCCAATAATGATGGAATTAATCGATTCTGCTGGTTAAACTTTGGCGATAAATTCGTTATAGTTTCTGGCATGTTCAGCCTATTAAGATTGGTCGAGCTTACGAACGGGCATAAATTCAATGTTTGTCCAATGTTATTGAAAGCGCCAAGCAGTCTGGAACTACGCCAATATCTACAGGATAATGTCCGTCAATGCTTTTTAGTTCTATCAAATATGTGGGATAAGGGTTCTAAGTTTTTAAATGTGGTATCGTTTTGGCGAGATCAAATGTGGAGCTTTTATCAAGACTATTCAAAAAGGTATTCATGTTAGTT
Source organism: Colias nastes (assembly GCA_907164665.1). Classification (NCBI taxonomy): domain Eukaryota; kingdom Metazoa; phylum Arthropoda; class Insecta; order Lepidoptera; family Pieridae; genus Colias; species Colias nastes. Next base: position 13,247 of record CAJQZM010027562.1, on the reverse strand, counting down.
TATTTAGTAATTAAACTATTAGCTTAAAAAGGATCTTTTGATTTGAGTTTTTAGTTTATTTTATATCTTAACTAAATAAACTTAAATACGACATTCCACCAAGCGTTACGCTTCATCCTTTCTCTCGCTTTGCGTACCCGCAAGAAATGGAACAAACTTCCGGACTCCGTAATTTCCCAATAATTATAATCTATACTTGTTTAAAAGAAAAGTGAATTTATTAAGTCAGCATGCTCCATATTAGACCACGCTCGTCGCTTTCCATCAGGCGAAGCGATGGTCAAATGCTTGCCTAATCTTGAATAAAAAGAAAATAGATTTCAAAGATTTGCTTGTATAGGGTAACGATAAAATCCGTGTATCATCGGTTAAATTAATCTGGCCTTTTCGTTAATTTGTTAACTTACATTCACTTATTTGTTTTGGAATAACGTTTTATTAAACTGCTTTCGGTTTCTTACCTGAAAATGCAAATACATTTTACTACCTTAAAGTATAAATATGTGCAAGCATATGGCAATAATCCGGTACAATTCGAACGTCTGGGTTGCTGTAAATACCGGTATTGCTTGGAAATACCTAATAACGATACCCGTTTCGGTGTTGAATATAACGAAAGTGCTCCAGGCGAGAGATAACTGCAAAAGCTTGTAATATTTGTCATTTATACGTATTTCCTATTCGACTAGATTCTTACGTATTACACATAACCATGGCAATACTGAGGTTTAAATAAGTGTATGAATTACCGAAATTCAAACGTTTCATCATAAAAATATGAATATTGAATACCTATATGCACTATGTACATATCTTCAAGTGATATAAGATGAACAAATATTTTGAGACTATTTCTTATCTTCGTTTTGACATCGGCTAAGATATATGGACTCTATGAGGCATTTTATAGGAAACAAAGAGCATAAAACGTTATATTTAATAAAAATTTAACAGAGGTTTTATTCCCTTAAAGTGCACTTTTACTACATGCTCATAATAATATTAATAACAAGTTTTATGTTGTTCCCATCATTTTTATTTGAAGTTTTTGTGGTTTTATTTTCTTAATGTCAAAATTATTAATATTAAAAAATATAACTAATTAAGTACATACAGTGTCTGATCCATATACAGAATAACATATAAATACATAATATGAGCACTTTGCAACAAAAAAAAGACGGGTTGCACTCCGGGAGTGCCGGCAGAAGTGAAAACGCGCGTAGTAGAGAGGGGATAGCTGTCTACTCTCCATCCGTCTTACGCTTTTTCGATCAGGTCACGTGTCCTGACGCGAGTTTAAGATTTTATACCCATTACAGAAAAAGTGCTCAACGCCGCTAAAGAAGTTTTCACTTCAAAAAACAAAACACAACGCTTCCGTATTTATAGCATTGAAAAAAAAAGCCCACAGATGGGATAAGATGATACAAGAGATATATAGGTACAAGTACGTGATCCTATTATAAGCGTAATATATATGGGGTAACCTTTAAAAATCGTATAGATAAATGAGGATTTGACACAACCTAAACAATTCTAAATTGCATAAACATTAAACCCTTATAATATAAACCTCTCCTAAAATTGTTTCGAAAAATTTTTAGGGCAAGGCTAGGCTAGGTCACAACTGATCAAGACATAGAAACATAGAAGCTGTGATAGATGTAAATATATTATCTTAGTTATAATACAAACAAAACTGCTATATCTCAACATCAAAATATCATCGTCATTGATCTACAATGGTAATTAAACCTTAGAATAGATTGAAATATTTAAACGATCAAATATTTAAAGATAAAATAAATCTGAGAACGTTAACGTGCATAATTTTCATAAAACTGTGTGCTTTAAATTTGAAAATAACTTAATGTGGAACTAAAATTAAATCTAAAAATACGCTCCACCAAGTAAAATATTACAAGCACAGATATTCCGACTTACCTTGACGGAAATATGCTGTCGCAAGATTAGCTCGAATACCTTGTTAAATAAAGTTTAAAACACGTAGCGGTAGAACTTCAAATACGTATATCACAAAAGAAAAATCTATCGGACGTCCGCAGTAATTTGTAAAGATTTCGATAGCTCTCAGCATCGGCTTCCTTTGTTCTTCCACTATGCTCTGATTCTTAACTGGGAATCCCACTTTATATAAATAGCAGAGTCGGTATATCGTTATTGAAACCGTTTTTTATTTCGTTACCGGTGAGTGCAGATATCGGTATCGGTATGAATTGGAACTTTTTAAAAGTGAAGCTATATGTATTGAAATACGCAAATAAATTATATAAGAATTAAAACATTACGGACAGACTTGCTTAACAAATTCATTTTCAGGGATAACAGAATTCTTAGTTTTGCATATCTGCATTTTTTACATCGTTAGAAATACGTATTCAATTGCGATAACTAGTTTATTTTGTTTAGGAACGAAACAGCACAACTTCAACATCTAAACTATTGCCTTATTCTCCTGTAAATATAGGGTCTATTTTTTCTTGTATCTTGAAGACAATTTTCTGCCTCTATTTTCTCTATACTTCCAATAAATGTCGTGACTGACCGCGGCCTATTTTTCCAGCACCAGACTGCCGCTCAGACATTGGTGAGTGATTGCCTCCTTCTAAGCATCTTTTCTTTCTTTTCTTACGCTTGTTTCTTGCTTCGGTTAGACTCCCCAAATTTGTCGACGCGAAACTATGAATCGATTAGAAACTGTGACATTTACTATGATGTGAAGTGATTAATTCGGACTATAGACTAGTAATGGCAAGGAATGCTATTGACATAATCGTTTATCCTATTGTCAGAATAATTCCAATCTACCTACAAGTATAATATTTCGTCCATTTAATTAAAGATTAGGTAAAAATTTTAACAGGAACGAATTACCCATATCATATTGGATTGTACGTTTGGTAATTGATTTTGTATTTGCGAATTTAATTGCAGTTTCCAATCCTTTTGAACGATTTTACGTTGACAAATTTGCAGAGACTCCATGCAAGTAATAGGGTATGTCACTGAATTATTAAGCACGGTTCGGATGAAATGAGCATGATTTAAAATATTTGAACTATAGGTACAAACAATTCCGTAGTGCACGCTTTATGAATCTCTGCGTATTTTTCATGCAATATTTTTTCGTAATCAGCTGTTTTTGCACGTGGCGAATCGCCTATGAGATGCATACGGTACGGTTAAAATATGATCGTCTATTATAATTTGTTAAGCTTTTGCTTGTTTATTATTATATTTTATATTCCAAGTCATTTTAGGTAGGTTTTAAGGTAAGAATACTTCGCTCCGTTTTGATATAGGAGCACTTGGCACAAAGTCAAATTGGTGCCAAATTATCATCGTTAGTTGAGTCTGCAGGTAGGTAGGTGATATTATTAATGTATTTTTCAACGACATTATTATTTTTTATATTACCGTTATCATTTTCATAACATTATCATGAATAATTTAATATATATAAATCTCGTGTCACAATGTTTGTCCTCAATGGACTCCTAAACCACTTAACCGATTATAATAAAATTCGCACACCATGTGCAGTTCGATCCAACTTGAGAGATAGGATAGTTTAAACATGTAGGTACCACGGGCGAAGCCGGGGCGGAACGCTAGTACAATTATATATGTATTTCAATAGTAATTTACTTTAAACGAAAAATTGTATGTAAATGTTTATCATGTTTACAATAATTTTAGCTCTTCGCAGTTTAAGAGGATGTAAAAATTTATTTAAAGGCTGTACCTGTTACCAAAATACAACTTTATTTGAATAAGAAGAATAATAACATCCATAAAACGAATAAAAAATATAATACACTACATGTAATTTATCGTGTATGAGTGTATTGTTGAAATGTTTCCAAATTGCTAGAAAATGGTAATTTTTCAATAATGAAACCACCGATTTCGTAACGAAAAGCAAAACATTTTAGAGAATTGCACACAAGTGGACAGTATATTTATTTTATAGCTAATGTTTTAGGCACACAACACATATTTTACATGTGTTTACTGTTTAGTTCATGTTGCATTTGTCGAATAAAAGGGCTGATTGACCTCCGTGACCTAGTAAAAGTTTTTTCATATCTACAGAGATAAGAAACTCCAGTAAAACAAGCGTGCAAACGACATAACTACGAAGTTTCGTGTACAATATTAAGATTTAAATTTCGCTCATATCTATTTGTGAAACAATACAACATCTAGCATGTCTTACAAGTTTTTTTGTTTCTATTAGAATTTTGGATTCGATTTGTGAAACTAAATAAGATCTAGCCTTGATCTAGCGTATCTAACAATAAATTTAGACATTTTTTCACATTGATTCTATCACAATTTTGTCATTAATTTACGGATATTATTATTGGCTTACCAGAGCAGTCATTTTAATCAAATCGAATCACGATAACAGGGTAATTTGGGTTTCCATAGGTCCTAATGTTATGAACCATTTGATAACGATCTCTCGCGGTATATTTGGGTATTTTATGTTTGTGATTTTGGTTAAGCTATTAGCTTCAGTATTATGAGTCGTTAGAAATTCAAAACAAGGGAAAAATTGAAGCTAGCTTGCACTGATCAGAATAGCAATGTTTTTAATAATATCAAGTACAAGCTGTCTCAGCAGACGTTGTTCATTCGTGTTAAAAAAATTAGCCGAATTGATTGAGCCATTCTCGAGTTTTACGCTTATCAACACTTTTGTAAATTCATTGATATTATTACTATGGTATATTTAATAGTGGTCCGTTTTAATTCCTCTATTTAATCTTTATAAATATTGCACGCCTCATAAGCGAAGCGTTGAGGTGGGTACTACTGTCACTTCGCGCAAAACATCTGATTTTTCAAACTTAAAATGTCTTTATGTATCATACATTGCACTTGTAAGATAATACATACACACACATATTAAGAAAAAACACTATTTTTAACATTCATGATATTTTTGATGTCATTTTTGTTATTTAAACTAGTTAAAAAACAGTTTAAAAAAGTTCTGTCTTGGACGTCCGTGTGTCTGTATGTGCGGAGGATTTTCTTGTTAACACGATAGCGACCGAAATACTTTACTAATCGAGTCTTTTTTTTTCTCTTACGCTTGAGTATGCTCAGGAATAGAACCCTTTCATTTTTCAGGGTCTGATTCGATGTGGTTTAATTATTGTTATTAAATAAACAAAAAAAAAAAATATCGACTGAGATTATGAGGCGTGCACTTTTGGATTTTCCAATTTATTTTCATTTTGCTGTTTAATTTTTAGTTTTCGTCTAATAAGTAAATATAAAATACATTAGAAGATTCCTAATCTTTCTACGAAAGTCCAGCAAGCGTTGTGTAAACATTGATGTATGTAATTGCTTTTCAGTTGCAGACAACAAGTCCAACTGAACATGTATTTAATCGAATAAGAAAACATTTAATAATGTATCCTTAACAGTTTACACTCGTTTTAAAGAAAGACAATATAGCGCGTCTTTCAATATTAAGATATACATATCTAATATGAACAGTTTTATATGATATAGTTAACTACTTATGCATATAAGTTAAATTAGATGAATAAAGAACTACGAGCTATATACCAACAACATACTCTTAAAATTAAGAACAATATAGCAGTAATAACAGAACACAAAAAAGAAACGAAATAAAAATGCGATCACAACCATTTTTAGATTCTCCGAACGAAAATGTAGTTAGAAATTGAGCAGAATCAATCATTGTTCTCTCCCACGGGCGTCCCAAATTACTTACTGGATTTCCTGACGTAAAATTAATCATGTTATGAAAGCGAAGGATGACTTGTAACTTCGTGTATTGTGCGTACTGCGTAGTCCATTTACGAAGCATGCTAGAGCGTCCCTTTCATTCAGGGGGTGCGAGAAAGGGAGGCATGGTGAGGGTAAAACAAAGGATAGGTCTATAACTAATGAGTAACTAAGACTTGAGAATCCTAGAAGAAAGAATATCTTTATAATAAGCTTTCTGCCCGCGGCTTTGCCGGCGTATTAGAAACCCTCATAGCTCCCGTTCCCGTGATATTTCTTGGATAAAACCTATCCTATATCCTTTTTCAGCTATCTCTGGATCAAATTTCATTCAAATCAGCTCAGTAGTTTAGGCGTGAAGAAACAGATAGATAGGCAAACAGACAGACAGAGCTACTTTCGCATTTATAATATTAAAGTTAGGATGAATCGCCAAATGTGTTGTTTAGCATAAAACTCGAGAATGGCTCGACCAATTTGGCTAATTTTTGGCTGAGAAAACATGAAAAAGGGGCAATAGGGCAGAATGTCTGCCGGGGCAGCTACTATCTAATATTCTTGGTCTTGAATAATATCTGCAAATATTAATAATAAATTGATCCAATTAGCAGTAACAGTGGATAGCATTCATACTAATAAAATATATTGTTTGTTTAAATATTGTACCAGAAACTATGCGCATTAACTACATACTACATATTGTGTGTACAACATGTATCTAAGAAAATGTATTGTAATAAGACTAATAAGTGTGTCAATAGTTTACTATCCTTGCTAATTCGGGACTAGATGGCGTAACATATAATAATAATATTTCCACATATATATTTTTGTTTAGGATTAGTCTATTTTTATATTGTTGGCAAATGACCCATTTTCCTTTATCATGAAACAACAATACTCAAACGAAATTGTTCAAAATAGTTTGCTAGATTTCAAATAGAATTGAAAATGGTCCGTATCGGGCATGGAGTCGAATCTAGAATATCTTTGGCCTCTGAATTCAATGCTATCTTTATGATAAATGGCATGCTATGCCAAACATCTACAAAACTTTATCGTGATATCTTCGCATTCATAACTCACGTATGTATGAAGGCCTTCATTTATCTGGAACGTGAGGATTCATTCTTATTAATAATTTTTATAAGATTATGTAACAGGACAATTTTGAGGAACAACAGAAAATATAAAAGTATTTTTATATTTAAAATGTAACATTTATTTGAAACAATAATAGTTATTGTAGAAGATTTAATGGTTCTATTTTAAATTAAATTTGATCAAAATATAAATAGAGTCAAGTTTGATTGCAATAAAATTATATCTATCAATTATACTAAAATTCTTGAATAAAAATAACAAATATTCAGTAAAATATTTCACTCTTTGCGTTGCAAGTTTTGCTTATTAGCGTCAGTCCAACAAAACCTAGCAGGGATTCTACCAGGCCTGTCTGTTCTCACACCAACATTGGCAGTCTGTTGAAACTGCCCTAAACCTTCACCACGATCCATAATCTCAATGCTTTTATCATCTTCAGTTTCATCTTCCTCCTGCTTAGGACTCAATGCAACTACTACACTCTTACTCTTTCTTCTCTTTCCAAAATGTATTTGAGCCACTTCTTCTTCAGAACTATTCTCTCTTGTTATAACGTCTTGTTCTAGTTCCTCTAGTTTTGATATTTTTACCTTTTCTTTATCCTTATTTTTCATATGATCATTGAACAATTCTACCTTTCTCTCAATAGATGCGAGTTTCTCTAAAATATATTCTAGTTTCTGTGTGTTATTTTGTACGTTTCTTTGTATGTATTGTAGATCAACGTTCGCATCGTTTGTTTTATGTAAATCTAAAATACATTCTTGAATGGCTTTAATAACTGGCGTTCTTATACTTTCGCATAACAGACCTTTGTCTTTTTCATTCATAAGATGTATTTTAATTTTTGTATCATCAGACGTATTCAGTTGTTCAGCTAATGCTTCGAATGATTCAGAAGCAATCAAATGTACATCATTGTGCTTACTTTTGTGACAGCATCTTTCTCGTTTCAAATTTTTCTTTTCTGAAAATTCCGATAGAGAACAACAGAGCGACCTATTTTCGTTTATATCGTCCAAAGTATTATTTTGCGATGAACGACTAATAGATTCTCGCGTACTAAAACTGTGAAGGCTTCTTACTTTTTCATCTTTGAAATTATTCGCAGTTTTGGGTTTTTCCTTTTCATACGTTACATCCTTCTCGTGTTCTAAATTACCTTCATGTTTCTTACGTTTCGGTACTTTCTTTGTTTTGATGTTGTAATAAACGGGATTTGTAGAATCATTAGTGCTCGGAGGTATCGTTAGCGGAATTATATCTTTCGCGAATTTAATCGTTTGTTCAACAACTGGATCATTAATATGGTTAATTACTTTTGTTTTGTAATGGCCGTGATTTTTTTCTTGGTTGTACTGTAAACACTTGTCTGATGTTTTTCTTTCGGGGGATTTATCTTGAAAATATGATGTTGATGGAAGATATTTTTTATGAATGTACACTACTGGGTTATAGGATTTCTGGTCCCGTACGTAGTTCGATAAGTTAATCCCTTGGATCTCATGTATGGAATCGTTGGCTGCAAATTATAATAAACTATTAGTGAAATTATTAATTGCAAACATTGATGAAATAGAAAACACAAATGTAATGAATGGAAACCAATATATTGAATGGGATAATCCTTATTAATAATACAGTATTAGCTTACACTTAACTTTGGAAATTAATGAAATTGTAAGTACAATGCTTAAAATGGCTGGACCGATTAGCAATGTATTTAATTAGTTCCAACGAAATTATTTGCGGCAAGAAATATAATAAAACTTAGATTTTATTTTGATTCGCTGATCTTAAATAGTAATTAGAAATTAAATACTCTTATTTACCCGAAGCCATTAAAAGGTTTTATCCAACGTTTCACTTTCTTTTGAACTCCAAGATATAACAGATTAAATTTTGCACGTATTCAAGATATCTCCTAAATACTTCTGAATGTTTTGAAATATTGCGAATATTTAAATCTATGCCGCTAATCTCAGTGACATTTCGTAAATTTATTAGACGTTTTGTGGATACAGTTTTTAATGTTTTTGGTTTGAGGTTTTATGTATTTGTGTTGTATAAAGTATCTACAAAAATATTCTAAAAATACCATTGTATTTTTAAATTACAAGTAGATATTATATATTGTATTACAAGTAGGTATATTTATTTGCGAACAACATTTATCTAGTAATTTATTTATTACACACAAAGTTATCTCAAGTTTACAAAGTAATATTTAAATGTTATTACAACTGAAAATCATTTACCAAATCTATAAACATAAAACTCAAAGGTGACTGATATAGTGATCTATCAACGCACAGCCCAAACCACTGGACGTATCGGGCTGAAATTTGGCATGCAGGTAGATGTTAGGACGTAGGCATCCGCTAAGAAAGGATTTCCCGAAATTCTTGCGGGAACGGGGAAAAACGGGGATGCACGTACAAAGTCGTGGGCGGAAGCTAGTCTATTTATAAACATATTCAAAACAGTTAACTTCACACATTTATGACAATGCAAACAATTATCAAACATGAGCAATTAGTCCAAAAGCAAAATATCAGTGATACAGAACAATGAAATGTAGATGAAATTAATTGCACACACATTTCTATACATCACCTAATTAAATTATGCCATTACTATCGCTTCCAGCCAATTTTATATGGCCGGATAAATTTGTATTCTACAGCTTTAACTTAGAGTATATATTAGCGTGATAAATCAGAGATAGGCCGTTCTTTGACAAACTACAAGAAATCTTGGCTCGGCTCAATCGCTTTTACGCTTTTTAGAAGCGAAATTCGCTAATACGCTTTTCTGTAACATGTTTCTGGGTCATTTGTGTGTCGTGACATGACGAGAAGTCATTTGTTCTGCTTCTATGTATATTCAGTGGCTACATGCTTCTTAATGTATGTCGAACGGTATTATTACGGCGTAAATATTTGAGTGGAACGAATTTGTGTACTATTAGGGTTGTTTAGAGACTATAATCGAATGATTATTTTTAGATTTACGTCGAAATTTACCCAAAAGTCATACATAATATATACGTACCTAGTTGATAAAGAAAACGTTATAAAAATAATACATATATACGTCATTTTCTATATAAGTATTTATTTAAAATTATATGTATATGTACCTATGTTCATCAGCCATAACACAAGCGAAAGCTTAGTAGGTATGGGATCAAATCGTGCCGTGTGTGAAAATTGTCCTGAAATATTTATTTATTATTATTAATTTTATCAACATAAGAGTCAGTGCTTTCCTATAAACACAAAACCTTTTCTCCTCGTATTCGAATTTACAATTGAAAAGATTAAAACGATCAAGTTACTCCGATAAAATAATGCTCTTTAAATGATTTAGATATTCCTAGAAAATGTAAACGAGCTGACAGTATGAGCGGCAATTAATCAAGAGCTTTACAACGCATGACGCGAGAAAGTTTCCAATCCCCGGGATAATTTTTCAAACAGACAACTGTTTTAATAAAAATATATATGCTTTTTTCAATTAAGAGTGTTAAGTTGAACGTTTTAATACTCCTAATGGTAATTATTATTGTACAACTAGTGTAGAGTTTGTGTTGATAATTATTATAGACAAACTAGCTGCGCTCCGCGGTTTCACCCACGTGGCTTCGCTCCTGTTGGTCTTAGCGTGATGATATATAGCCTTCCTCGATGAATGGGTTATCTAACATCGAAATAATTTTTCAAATCGGACCAGTAGTTCCTGAGATTAGCGCGTTCAAACAAACATACAAACAAACAAACAAACTCTTCAGCTTTATAATATTAGTATAGGTGAAAAATTATCCTAAGAGTTGTTTACAAACATAGTCCACCGCTAAATTGCATAAATAGGAAACCATTTTTAAATGTTTCGATACTACAACTTTACATAACATCATTATGTTCAAAAAAGAAAAACCAAAACAGCTTACATTAATCGTACAACAAAATTTAAAAGCCAAGTAAGCAAAATAAATTGATAGTTTATTACGTGAAAACAGAAAACCACACAAAAACAGTGTCATAATATATCAGAAAATGTGCTTACATTCTTGTTAAATTAAGAATGTATGAAATCACACCTCACCCCTGCTCGCTCAACAATTATTAAAGCAAACGTCGACAGGTTTATGTAAACAGACGTATGTTACAACTGATAGGGCTGGCAACTTTTATAAATTTATAACTACTAACATGGGATAGGGCTACCAGAAATTGTTTCATAATACATTGCAGAATACATTTATATAAACATAAATATATATTTAGGTATTAATATAAGAATAAAAGTATAATTGAATAAGTAGGATTATCCATGCTCAATCTGTGATAGGTTTTGTGTCTGATTTTAATATAAACAAATAAATAAACCGCGTTTGTAATCCAACATTAGTTAATACTCTATAATAAGGTTTATATTTTCTATATAAGTTGTTGATAGACTAAGATATGGAACGCTTTGTTACATATCCTTTAAAATATGGAACAAAGCGTTCCATATAATTTCCAATACCATAATATCAATAAACCATTTTGTATAATGATGTTCCAGACTGCAAGACTTAGCATATTTATTGTTATGTCCTCAAAAAGCATAGGTATACTAGGTAGTATTGCAATTGAACATGTACGACAGAGCCCGCATATTCTTTTGTATGCCGTGTACCATAAAAAAGGAAAAACTTTGGTCTATAAATAGAGATTTTTTTTAGTTTTTAACGAGTAAACTTCAATTTATTTGACGTTCAAATTGTAAATACAAATGTAGAAATAACGCTCGTCTACGAAACTGCACTATTTGATATGAACATAAGGATTTAATTGACTGACATAATTAGAATTTTTGCTATTCTTTATGAATTTCTCATTTAAATGCTATTTATATAAATATCATTTTGATAACAAACATTCCAATAAAAAAAATATATAGTTCCTCTTTTAAATATACATTAGCATTACAATTTACAATAGATTGCGACACGTGAAGAAAACGAAATACTAACGAAAATATGTTTGAACAAATAATAATTATGTAGTTATTATTTTTATTTTCGTTTCCGCAAATTATCCAACCATTTCACTAAGTAAACACGGTCTTTACGGAGTCGTGAAGTGTTTACCGTTTACATTACAACAGGGAATACTAGGCGATCTTATAATAATATTCATAAAATTGAGATGTAATATAATAAGATGGTTTTTTACTGATTTTTAATAGTTAAGTATTTTGTTGTGTTTGTACGCTTGTTAAATTTGAGTTATGTACACAACATATTGAAATTTGGCTTTTAATATTTCTTCGTTGTTGTTGTAATTTGGTGTGTCAATTGTCATTTTAAGGTTAAGTACATCCAAATTATCTTATTTAAAATGATTACGTGGATAGTTATTTTAATTCTGAGGTATTTAATATTCTGTTTTAACCTAACAATATTAAACTTGCAAAGAAACGATTTTATTCTAACAAAACATTACAAGAATATAAAGTAAGCAAAAAAGATTTGCAATTGACGGGAGTAAAAAGCCCTTAATGAAGGTCAAAATATCCGCAAAGAGCTTCCTTGAGATTTTTGTCGCAAAACAAATCCATTGGATCTAGGGATTCCGGAAGAAGCCATAGAAAAGGTTATCTATCCCTTAACCGAACCCTAAACCCTTACTGATATTTCAACGTATAATAGATAAGTTTTCTTACCCGCATGAAATGTCAAATGATTATTTATCTACACTTATATTATTAAGTTGAAGGGATTGTTAGTTTGATTTAACGCGCTCTGCTGATTGATGCTCGCGCTGATTTAATCTCAAGAACCGCAGATCCGATTAGAAAAATTATTACTCTGTTTAATAGTCCATTCATCGAGGAAGGCTATAGGCGGATAAAAACGCAGGACACAGCATTTGTTAGATATTTTTGCAATGAGGCCTCTCGTAAATGAAATTGTTATGTTAAAAATGCATTTAAATAATATTATGACGTCATAGTTTATAAACAAAGTTCTGACCTCATCTGTTTTTCTAAATAAAATAAATTTAACCAAAACAAATCTTATCCTTTTTACAGACTAAAGTCTAAACAGTAAACATGTCTTATTTATCTAAACTAAAACAATAATTCGTGCATTACCAATTATTAAGCCTTCTATTATAATATTCTTGATATCCATAACTCTATGCTACATTACGTCAACTGCAAAATTCATACCTAATGACAACTTACTACGTTACACGCAAGAAGCTTATATCTAATACACTGGAGATTTCAGTATGAACATTAACTTGTAACAAGAAAATATGACCTTGAATGACGCCTGTATGTTTTTT
>CAJQZM010027561.1:0-10930 GCA_907164665.1 Colias nastes | reverse complement strand
CGGAATACACCATAATTTTTTAAAATTTTTAAATTAATATTTAATACCTTAAAAAAAATAATTAGTGTGACGTGCTCGGTTTTGAAGCTGCGCGCGCTAACTAAAAATGCCGCGCGGAGGCCTATTTTCAGCGTTAAATTAAAATTATAAATAATGGAGATAGAATTCCGGGAGTCGGGAGATTTTCGTTGGAAATTTCCTCCTCTTTAAGAATCTTTTTTCAAAATTTCTGAAATGTTAATAATTTCGGAGTTATTAACAATAAACGAAATACCTTTTTTTTGCAACTTAATTTGTTTATAACTTTTGCAATTTTTTGTGTGCTAATACACAATTCCGATACATTTTTCTAGACGTCATTCCGAATCAAATGAGCTATCGCACGTATTTTTAAGAGCCTTATCTCTATTTTACGCCATTTTCAACTTATCACTCAGACTAGTAATGCGTTAGTTATCTAGTCATGAGGAATATTATTTAATAATAATTAACATTTACTGGAAACTTTTTATATGTAGAGAGATTTATAAATGTGATGAACCTGTCTGAAAGAGAAGACTTAATTGTGTGCATAGTGGGAATTTGAAAATTTATTTGATATAATTTTTAAATATTAAATATACTTATAATACCAAACTATAACATTTCTCATCGTAAAAAATAAGTAAATTCTAATACATAAAAACTTACCAGCAAAATCAAAGGTCATCTTCTTATTAAGCCTGGACGCATGTTTCTTATCATGTAAGGATTGCTGATACTTATGCAGTTTCTCCTTCTCACTGGCGCTCAACCACACGCTGTTAGCGTTGAAATAGTCACTGTCATCATCTGTTACTTTGGTACGACGTTCACTGTAAAATTAATGATAACGCTTGAATAAGGAAGTTTGAAAAAATTAAATGAGAATAATTTTTTTTTGTAATTTAAATTTAAATATAACTTTTTTACACAAATTAATTATATTAACATTGAACACGTGAAAATTTAAAGATATAGCATAACATAAATAGTTTTACTTCCTAACAACTCAAGCATAATTATATAAAATTATGTACCATAAAGATTTTATGTAATATAAATTCCAGCTGTATCACTACATAGTATAAAACAAAGTCGCTTTCTCTGTCCCTATGTCCCTATGTCCCTATGTCCCTTTGTACGCTTAAATCTTTGAAACTACGCAACGGATTTTGATGCGGTTTTTTTTAATAGATAGAGTGATTCAAGAGGAAGGTTTATATGTATAATAACATCCATTAAATAGTGGAGAAGTACTGTTATTTTTGAGGTTTCTAATGTGATGTCGTAAATAATTCAATTTTTTCCGCTTACATTGCAAACGCAGGCTGAACCCTATGAGTTTTATCAAAATAATGTACTAAGTATTGTACACATTGAAAAGGTCAACAGAAAAGCCCGTGATGGTATATATGTCTATCTCTTATGGATAACCCAGAATAACTTTTTTTGTCATTTACTTTTTACGACAAATAATGGCTAATTTTCGAAGCGATTTTAACCAATACAGCATTAATCCTTAACCAATTAAATACCTTGAATACATTTTTCATTTAATATAGATCTATATGGCCTTTTACACCGTATGATTTAAGTGAATATTTTCGAAGATATTACAGATTTAAAAATTGCGGGACGTAGCGTTTGCGGCGGCACCGGCCGGCCGCCCGGCTATATATTTTATACCCGTGCGAAGCCGGGGCGGGTCGCTAGTTCTATTATAAATGTAAATTATTTATTTTTCATATGATTTACAAAATTTGTTATACATTACCTGGTTCTATCATACTCCAAAAGCCTATTCCTATGAGAAACAGCGGCTTCCCAGCCTTTAGGCCTGCTGCGTTCCATCAGAGACTCCATTAACTTAGCACTTGACTTGGTCTTAGCATTGATTTCTTTTTGCTCTTGGGGAGTGCATACCTAAAATAATTAATTTTATTTTTTTAGATGAAGTTAAAAATAATAATATTCTCATAATTTAACACTTATCTTGGACAGGAAATAAAAAAAAACTTTTCCTTTAATGCTCAGCTTAGACCATTTTTAAATTATGCTTAATGAAAAAAATCTGTCGCTCAATCCTGCCGAAACAGCAAATCAATCTTGATACAGTTTTGCACAAGGAAATTTAGAAAATGTTATATTTATAGTTTTTGTTTACTAATAATATTATAGCTATAGTTTTAGTAATATATTGTATTAATACTGGTATACAGACAACTTATTTATCAGTTACCCCATGAGCAAAGACGTATTATAACAGGACTCACCAAATGTCCACAGAACAGGCAAGGACCAGAACCTTCCTGCTTGCAAACAATGCGTCCACATTGTAGACAATTATTTATGAGCTCATGTTTAGACGCTTGACAGTCGCAGTGGAGTCTACCTGCAAAATTTAATATGTAATTTTAATAGGATAAGTAATGTCTAAGATTGACTGACTATTAATTTCAATGATAAAATTTTCATGAGAACAAATCCAAAGGTTAAAAAAAATCAGATTTTTAACAAATTTGTGGAAATATATTATATGCAGCTTGAAACCAAATCTTTTAATCAATTCATATTTTTCAGATAATAAAACATACCTTTTATTAAAACAACTTGAGCATTCTTCCCTTCCTGTGAATAAAGGTTGACAAATTTTGTCTTCTTTTTATTTTTTGTTTCCTCATTGCTTATTGTTTCAGCTGGTTTTACTTCTTTAGTATCTACTTGTTGTTTATTCTTTGAAATCTTCTTCTTGGGCTGCCTTGGTAAAGAGGATGCTGGAATATTGAATTAAATAGTTATTTAAAGATGATAAAAAATTAGAAAACATTAATAATGCAGATAAATTCTGTAATTTCAGTACTTATATAAATGCATATTTGTTTTCTCGTAAAATATTAAATGTTCTTTAAATTTTAAGTAGGTATATTTTTTTACACCATACTTCATACCTTTTGTGGGAAACTTTCTCTTACAAAGCTCATCAAAAAATGTTTTGTGCTGTGAATTGTCAAAGTCTATTAAAGTTTTCATGTATTCATTGAGGTCAGCCTGATTTTCTATGGAGAGAACATACCTGTAAAAAAAATAAGGAATTCAAAAAAAAATATTCAATTTCTTCTTTGAATAAGTACTAGATAGAATTTTTGTAACTCCAATCCAATAAGTATTAGCTCAAATAGGACTAACTCAAACTATAATTCAAACAAGAGATGTACTACAACGTATCCTAATTTTATTAGATTGATTTTCTATAAAATGTAATGATGCAAATAATACAAAAAACATCTGAATTGAAACTTACTTGATAAGGTCTTCAGGAACTTCAAAATCTAAAATCCTGGATAAGCTCTCTTTCAACCATTGGTCCATGATGGATAAATTGATATTTTCTCGCACCGATACCGCTTAGATAGGAGATACCTTACTATTATGTACAAATATCAAGAAATGAAAGAAAAATTAAATAATGTGAATATTATTTGAATTAAATTTTGACATAATATTGTATTGACATCAGCAATGTCATTTTTCGTGTCTGACCCTATTTGACAATTAGTATAAGAGTACGGAAAGTAGGACTGTTGATATTTTTTAAAATATCGAATTTTCGATATATCGGAGTTCGATATATCGAAAAAAAATATCGATATTTCGATACATCGGCTTTATTAAAAAAAAAATCGTAAGTCAGCTCAAAAATGATTACACAATTTATAGTCTAGTAGATTTATTATACAAATTAAATTATGAATGTACATAAGTAGTAGGTTATAGTTCTTAGTAATTATTTTTTAAATTTAACCCTTATTCAAACGCGAGCCTGTGGAGGAGCTAACAAAAAAGTAAGATACGTTCCTGGGTAATTTTGGGTCGTAGATTTAAAAAATACACACAAAAAAGGGGTTAGTGGGGGGGAAGTACCCTTTTTTCGGTGGGAAGTATATATCCCGTCATCTGTTCTCTCTTGTAAAAAGTTAGGAAAGGTGGGAACTATAGCTCCCAGTGTCCACTCCAGACATCAATATTATAAAACACTAGTTAGTTGCCCTGACTCCACTTGTGAATTTAATGTTATCGTAAAAAATTATAAAGATCAAGTTTTTTAATAAAGGAGGTGAAAGTACTCATCAATGCAAGTTTCTTTTACTGAGGGAAGAATTCGGGAATTGAAAAATGAATGACTTTAACATAAAAATGGCATTTTTCTAAAACAAAATAAAAACAATAGGTAAATACTAATGTATTGAGTTAAGATTTCTAATTATCTGATCAGGAAATAACGAATAACAATAAATAAGTTGCTTATACCAACTAAAAAAGATTTTTTAGACACACAGATTTTATATATAGAATTTCCGAATGTCGTGTGCAGTGACGAACACTGGGATGATATCTTCCCACTTATAGACTTAATTTCAATCGACTCTACCAAGGTATAAACGAAAGATTCTGGGCATATTTTTACGTTTCACGCAACCGTAATATAGTCTAGTTTACATAGCTAGAACTCAAATCTACTTATCTAATTTTTTTTGAGCACTACACCAAAAACTAAAAAATAACGGTCGTTTTCGGCTGCAAAATCACGTCACCTGACTTTGACGTGTGTTTACCATGACATGTAATAATTCTCTGAAAAGTGTTTCCATGAAAAAAAGTTCTCTAAAATGTTAAGATTGCGTAGATAAATATTACACTGCATTAGGTTTAAGCATATAAAAATAAAACACGATTTACTTCAATCTGAGACGTGGGAAGTATAGCTCCCAGCGTTTTAATAAGGGTTAAGTAAGTTTTTTTCTCCGCAACTATTTTGTCTCTCCCATCAACTCTATGGGCTAGTAAGAAAGTGCGCGCACGTAGCGACGCAACTTCCTATAGAGTTGATGGGAGAGACAAAATAGTTGCGGAGACAAAAGTTACTCTTGCGCGCTAGGTCTTAAAATCATTACGGTCGATTAAGTTTACGATGATTAAATAAATTACGGAAAAATTAAAAATAAAAATTTATAAAAAAAAATATCGACCGTCGATATCGATATTTCAATATGGACCTATCTATATTTATATAGTGTATATCGTCCAAAAAAATATAAGTAATAAATATCGATATTTCGATATATCGATATTTTATCAACAGTCCTATGGTAAAGTGGAAATGCTACACTCTTAGGCTACACTTTGGCAGACTAGATTAGATTTTCCTTTTATTAAATTTTCTTGTTGGGTATTGCGTTTTTCAAGAAAGTAAAGAGCAGTTAACAGTAAAAGAATACACCTACTTTAGAAACGACATATTTTTGCGATTTTTTCTCTTCCGGTTGAAAAATGTGTTCGAAATTTAATTAAGAAAGTTTTCAAAAACAAACTTTTGAAACACAGGCAGTGTGCAGCCAGTATCATCAAGTCAGGATCTGATGATGAAATCTCGAGGAAAATCTACTGAAATGCAATACAACAACAGCAAATAGACATATTTTCTTGCGAAGATGAAAAAAAAACAATTTATTTGACGTTTGACATGTGAGTTGTGACACTTTCAAAAGTGTCATGACCACTGTCAGCTTTTTTTGTTTCAGATAAATTTTGAAGATAGAACAACAATAGTTGCGTAAATTACAAGGTAAATACAGTGTTTAGCATACAATTTTCACCATTTAGTAATTTTAGGATGAAACAATTCAGAAAAATATGTACACTACAAAGAACTGAATAAAACTCAAATTATTTTGTTTACGTAATTCTAACCTTATTATTTTGTTAATATTATAGCAAAGATGTCGATTTCACCGTTCCTCCGTTCTCCCTTCACGGACCTGACTGGAGGCATGTTCAGCCACCAGCTGCTAGGTACATGCCAAAAGGAAGAGATGCGTTATATGGACTGCCTTGAAGCGTACGGCTTGGACCGCGGTAGGAACAAGTGCGCATACTTATTCGCGGACTTTCATGAATGCCAAACGAAAACCAAGCAATTTAAGCGATTTGCGGTATGTATTAGTTTATTATGAGTCTACTTCTAAACTAGTATCATAGTTAAGACCACAGTTTGTGTTAAAATTTATTAAATATATCCTTCCAAATAATTCTGCTTCAAGCCAGGGTTGAACTTATAAAATAAGTGCTTCTAGCTATAGATCTGTCTGCTGGAAATCATAAACTCTTACATAAGAAAATATTTAAATATCACTAAGTTCTGGAAAGAATACATCAAAGCATTTATATCTTTGTATATGACTTTCATAATTTTCAATTATATTTTTTTTTTTGTTTGTAGGCAATGCGCAAGGAACGCGAACGTCAAATTGCTGAAGGCAAATTGACAGGAGACAAACAATATGTAACACCAAGAATTGATAGTTTTTAATCAATTAAATTTATGTGATGCCGTTGTAAAAATAAAAGTGTAATATAGTGATTTTGTTTCAGTGAGTTATTATTATTTAGTACTTACTTTTGTTATGCTTATATGAATGTTTAATAGAACCCAGTTCTACATAAATGATTACACATGTTAATATGAAACTCAATCACACTTAACACAACTTCATCAAAAAAAAATTCAAATTTTAATAAAATGATTTACATGTTATAAAATGTATATGTACACGTCATACATATCAGGAACTACTGGTCCGATTTGAAAAATTCTTTCGGTGTTAGATAGCCCATTTATAGAGGAAGGCTATATAGGCTATAGGTATATTATCTATATCATCATGCTATTAAGACGTTGGTCTTTGACAGGAGTGGAGCAAAGCGGGTAAAACCGCGGGTTAAAGAGTTATAGCTTATAAAATTTACAAAATATGTGCTAGAGAACCATTTGTTATTTCATGGAATTGCTACAAAAAATTCCAAAATGATAAAATGTGTATTATTTAATAATTATGATCCTATAATAACATCATATACAGGGTGTCCCAAAAAGTAGTGATGAACGGAAGCTGGGAGGTAGAGGACTTAGAGGGCTATCCGAATCACCCCCATTTATGTTATGCGATTTTTCGTATTTTCGGAGTTACGACGTTTTTTTCAATTTTTCACCTATCGCCGAGTACGATGATATTTTCACTCATGGTGACGTCAATTATTGCGCTAGATGCTTGATTTTTTTCGTTTGCTAAGCTGAAAGATATGCTAATTCAGTATGGTAACATTTACTATCGTTAGATCTTTGAATGGAATAAAAAAAAAGAATTAAATGCCAAGAAAGATAGAATTACCCAGTATGTTCACCACTTCAAGGGCCCGTAAAAAAATAAAATCACATAAAAAAAGTTTTCGGTTTGGCTTTTAAAAACTTGCTCTATCTATCAGGTAGCTACCCTGAAAATTTCATTTTATTATTCAGAAGGCTTCAATCTAAAAATTGAATTCTAAATGTGGTAAGTGCAAAAATTGAATTAACATGATGATTAATAAAAACAATTTAAAACCAATAACAAGGCGTTTAATTACCAGAAATTTTTAAAATGACCCCGCTCATGCTCAGTGCAAGTGTGACATCACCGTAAAAAGTTGTCTTTTAAATGTCTGAATACCATTTTATCATTTTTAATGGTTTCTTTTACTACTATAAATTTCCGGGTTATTTCGTCCAAATTGTGGCAGTCTCTCGTCTTTGTAGTATCCCCACGGAAAAAATCAATAGGGTTTATGTCCGGGGACCGTGGAGGCCAGGCTAAAGGGCAAAGATACCCTGAAAGATGGATTGGTCGTTGCAGCCTGCGCATGCGCCGGTGACGCCTGCCTTAAAGGCTGCCCCCACGGTCCCTCGACTTAAACCCCATTGATTTGTTTCAATGAGGATACTAAAAAGACCTCGGCTACTTGAGAGAATGCCACAATTTAGACGAAATAACCCGGAAATTCATAGTAGCAGAAGAAACCATTAAACATGATAAAAGGGCATTCAGACATTTAAAAGACAGCTTTTACGGTGATGTCGCACTTGCATTGAGCAACAACGGGGATATTTTAAAAATTTCTGGTAATTAAACACCTATTTATTGGTTTTAATGATCATCATGTTAATAAAGTTTTTGCACTTACCATATTTAGATTTCAATTTTTCGATTGAAGCCTTCCGAATAATAAAATGAAATTTTTAAGGTAGCTACCTGATAGATAGAGCAAGTTTTTAAAAGCCAAATGGAAAACTTTTTTTATGTGATTTTATTTTTTTATGGGCCCTTGAAGTTGTGAACATACTGGGTAATTTTATCTTTCTTGGCAATTAATTCTTTTTTTTATTCCATTCGAAGATCTAACGATAGTAAATGTTACCATACTGCATTGGCCTATCTTTCAGCTTAGCACACAAAAAAAATCAAGCATCTAGCGCAATAATTCACGTCACCATAAATAAAAATCTCATCGTACTCAGCGACAGATGAAAAATTGAAAAAAATGTCATAACTCCGAAAATACGAAAAATCGCATAACATACATGGGGGTGATTCGGATAGCCCTCTAGGTCCTCTATCTCCCAGCTTCCGTTCATCACTACTTTTTGGGACACCCTGTATATGACATAATATAGTGTGATGCTTTTAATTAATATTATGGCCTTTTTATTGAAGCAAAAAATGGTTGACAACAAAAATAAAAATCTTACAACAATAATCACAGAACAATAAAGTAGATAGAAGTGTGATGTGGGCGTGGCCCACGTGTCAATTGTAAGGTAAGATCACCTAACTTGCTCTCAGTCATCTCTCAGTTGTGCGCAGAAAAATATTCGGGTCGGTTGTCAGCTGTCAAACCTTTTTTCCATATTTATTCATTAATTAGGACGTGTTGTTCGGTATTAGAGTGCAAAAATGATAGCAGACGAAATAATATCAGCAATGGAGGCATTTCATACCATCGGTAAGTCTTATTTTTATTTATTTTACATATAATATTTTATGTTATAACTTCGCTTGTAATTTGTCAAAATTGTATACAAATATCTAGACAAAATGAACCTTAATCCATAAGAAATTAGTACTATTATAGATTGAACAGCAAACAAGACTTTCTGGAATATTATTGCAATAAACAAACGAATGTCGCTTTAGTGATGCTTGTGGCGCATATCGACAGTATCGATACTTTAGAAAAGACAAACATTATAAATATTAAATTTTATTTTATTTTTCCTTAGCTTTCATTTGTCCAATTTATTTATAGATTTCCCAAAGAGGCTAATTTAAAAGAGAAATGGATAAATGCAACGTGACGAGTTAACTGGATGCCGAACAGCACTAAGCGGTCTAACAAAGGCCACCGATACAGCAAACCTACGGCAGTTCCAAGATTTAAAATAATGCATATTTTCTGTTTGTATTTTGTAAATATAGATTAATACTATTCTATTTCGTTTTTTATTTAATAATAATAATATAAAAAGACGTACTTAGTAGTAATAAACATACTCCAAAATGTGACACATTATACTATACTCATATAATAGAAAGAAAAAAAAAATACACAAAAAATATTTATTTGTGAATTATCGATAACAAGGCTGACATCCCTCAGGGCATAGCATCAGATAAATATCAAGTTAATGTCATTAATGTTGAGTGACACAAATTTCAACCTTATCTCTATGTGTTGAGGTTCAGAGTTATATCTATCGAAAACTAACGCCCTCTGTTGTGGAGTAGCTGAATGTTTTCGAATTTGGAATTTCTGTGCAATGAGAAACAAAACAGCTAATATACCTAGGGATGTTATACTAAAATAAACCGTAACATGGTGCGTTAGTGTACATATTGAAATGCTGAATTTATAACCTAAGTCAGTTTTTACTTAAATTAAGCTGTCCAATCAAAGGCATAGATTACTTGTAGTGTACTGTATAACTATCGGTTTAAATGTGTGGGTTTGGCGACACTGGTTTTCATAGTAATTATGACATTATAGCACTTCTATTTGTTTTTAATGTTCTGTGACAATAATGTATTTAAAGTTTAAACAAACTTCACATTCTCTTTCCTTGACAAATGTCATTGATAATAAATTTCTCGAAATTATAATAATTATTCTTAATTACGATGTCGGATATCGTTTCTCCCGTAATCCGAACGGTCTTCACTGATATTACCGGGGCAATGCTAAGTTATCAGATGTTAGGGCGCTGTGCGAAACAAGAGATGGATATGATGAATTGCATGGAAGCATACGGGTATGGCCGAGGTGTGCGCAAATGTAGAGATTACATAGACGAGTATCACGAATGCCATACTTTAAAGAAACAATTTGCGAGATTTAAGGTTAGCAATTTTTCGGGAGATACGAATTGCTTTTAATTCTCAGTAGGCGTTTTAAATTTAGCCAACATTAGTTCTGTAGTATGTCTAAGTTGCAACATACACCTAAATCCCCAGTTTAATTAATAAATTTTATTATTTTATCTTTATTTTAGTTACTAGCTGCTCCGCGCGGTTTCACCCCCGTGGCTCCACCCCTGTTGGCCGTAGCGTGATGAAATATAGCCTATAACCTTCCTCGATAAATGGGCTATCTAACACCGAAAGAATTTTTCAAATCGGACCAGTAGTTCCCGAGATTAGCGCGTTCAAACAAACAAACAAACAAACAAACTCTTCAGCTTTATAATATTAGTATAGATTTAAAGCAGAAAGTGCGTGAAAATAGATTTGAAATACCTACCCATATAGACTTTCAATTAAAATAATTAAAGAAAGAGAGTAAAATTATATTTTTTCATTAGATAATGGTAAAACTTATTGATACGTAGTATATTATTATTAGTCTGTGGTATTAGTAACTAAATAGTATTTAATTAATTTTACTAGGCCATGCGTAAGGAGCGCGAAAGACAAATCGCCTGCGGTCAGCTGACTGGAGACAAGCAATATGTAACACCAAGAATCGACAGCTATTGATCAATATA
>CAJQZM010027559.1:0-26495 GCA_907164665.1 Colias nastes | reverse complement strand
AAAATTAATAACAGTAGTGGCTATTATCGAGAATAATATTTATAATGGCTAATAAATTTGATATTTTATTTTCAATGAAGTAGCAAAAATAAAGTAGGGGAGACCGGGTACAAAAGTAACACTTTGTACTTGTACCTTGATTTCTGACTGGGTGTTACTGTTATCATTAAATTAATATAACCATATATAAATTTAGTTTATATTCTTTACACTAGCAACTCAATTTATTATATTATGTAGTGTTTTATATTAATAAAGTAAATTTAAAAAAAATTCGTCAGTTGTTACTTTCGACCCCGTAAGCAGGTCGAAAGTAACACGTCGTGGGTCGAAAGTAACAAGACAAAGGGGTTGGTAATTAATACAATATTATGATGGTAAATCAACAAATTATTTGTTTAAAGACTTTGTATTAATAACACATATCAACTCTTGTATTTTAAATATAATACTTACAAATATAATACAAAACAATCGATAAAAAATATTCGAAGTTCAAGTAATGAGATTAATAATTAAGGGAATCATTCTTTTATAATTAAAAATTCTGCATCCTGCATCCATCCACTAGCATTCCCAGCTCCAGCACAACCAACAGGACCCTCGGCAATACGAAAAAAGCGGAATGTGTTCTCCTAGAGCATCAATGGCAACAGCAACAGTTACTAATTTTCCAGGCTCTGCTAAGGTTATGGCACCTACTTGTTTAATCCCTTTTTAATCTACAATTTTGCTAGGTTTTTGGACAGTGGTCACCCCTGTCTCGTCCATATTCAAAATATCTTTTGGCTCAAATTGGTACCTTTCCCAATACCTCAGCAAGGTTATCAAAAAAATTATTCACATTATGCTCGTTGATGGAGATAACTGAAAATAAACTGCAGAGCACTCGATTAAATAGTCGCGTAGATTACTTTACTTGTTATTAGTAAATCTCGATCGACGCAAGGTAGCTGCACTAGTATTACCGGCTTTTATTTTTTTTATAAATCTATATAATGTTACATGGCAAATATTATATTTTTGCAAGGCCTCTAATTGTTGCACCATCTTTCAAAATGCTCTTCAGCCGTGTCGGTAATTCCTCGATCAGTAGTTCTAATGCGTTGTCGCGGCATTCTGTTGAAGTAAAGATGTACATAAAAATATACATAATCATAATGGGACAAAAATAACATGTTACTTTTGTACCCATAGGGCTATGTTACTTTTGTACCCGTCTATATTTTTGCCAAGACGTGCAACAAAACTTTAAAACGGAACGTGCTACATAAAAATGATTATGAGCAATGTACAATTACTCTAATCAAGAATGGATATGCAAACATTCAGATTTCTATCATCCTTTTAAGACTACGTAAACGTTTAATAAAAAAATGTCGAAAATCTTACTTTTGATTCGTGAAAACACGTAGCGTCCTGTCACACAGCCTAACAGCGCGTGGCGCACGCGGCGAATGAATACAATTAAGGGGGGCGCTCTCGGCTATCGCCTGACAGAGGCTAAGCGGTGTTCGCCCATTGGATAAATCTAGAGAGCATTTGTTACTTTCGACCCACCGTTACTTTTGTACCCGGTCTCCCCTATATTTAAAAATAAGATAAATCCAAAACTCAAGAGCGCTCTACCACGCTGTAGGTATACTCTTAAAAAATCAAACTAAATCAAAATAAACTTTCCAGATATTATTATGTTATAACTTATAATACCTAATTAAAATTATGAATTATGGTGCAAAGTATGAAAGTTAACTAAAACATTTTCAAAATTTTCAGGCATAAGTAACCACTATAATACGGAACATACGTGACTTATAAAATATATTATTCGAGTGTTTAACATCTTACATTTGGTATGAATGTTTCAGAACTTTCCAGACTTTAATCGAGTTAGGTATTTAAATTGTAGGCGTTAAGAAAAAAATTCTTAAAAAGCTATTAAAGTCATAAGGCGCGTTTAATTAAAGCTGTCGGAGGCTGGTCACGGGTTGTCAAGGGGACGCGACGGTAGTTGGTAGACGGAAAAATAATAACGATCAGAAAGAAGTCAGACGAAAGAAAATTGCACCCTTATCCTTATCTTCGCGTACGGCTTTCGGTCGTGTGCCGCATTTCATTTTTCATACAATATTTACAATTGTGTCGGTTGATTCTAGGAATACGTTGCTTTTATTTTATGAATATTTTTAGTGGGTTAGTTGTTTACAAGTGATGATATAACATGGGAATCGAATAAGTATTTTAATAGACTTAATTAGGTAGTTCAGTTTATTTTACGCCTTACGTCATCCGTTGTACTAGAAATAAAGTAAAAAAGTAAAAAACTATTCTTATCTATAAATAATAAAACCAGAATTAGTCAAATTAAGTATTATTGACTATTGTTTGTACACAGTACAATACTTTAATTATGATACTAAACTAAACACTAAAACAGCATTTTAATCAGTTTGAATAATGATAATTAAGTATGAAGCAATTTATTAGCACCATCTATATCTTTATGTATGTACATTGTACATACTACATATTTATCTAATTATATTTAACACACACTTCGTAGAATAGTGCGTGTCACTCTCAATACACTGATCACCATTTGTTGACTTGGGTCGGAGAGCCGAGACGTCTAATTGAAACAAATATTTGTCCCAACACTCCTTCGTTGGATTCGTGTGAATAGTATTCACATCTCGAATAAGCATTTTAGACTCTTATTATGAAAGTTGTCTGGGTATTTGCAGTTAAAATAACAGAGAGTTTATTGGAGCTTTGCGATCATTTCTAATGCATTTGGTTTCATTTTCCCTTATATTTAAACATAATAAAAAGGTAATAACTATATAGTAATTACTAAGAAAGGCTGTTTAATAATGATCAAAAATATAAAGTGTCGTTAAAAGCTTTTATGAACAAAGGTTAGTATCCTGAGAAAATATTGACTTAGCTTTTAAAGTCTCTTTGGCGTAGTATAAAGTTTTAAAGCCAATATTCTTTAAATTCAATATTTTATTAAGATGGCACCACAAAAATAACCAATATGCGTGCAAGTATATCTACTAGGTAGGTAGTTAAAATTTGATGAAAAGGAATCCACTCTTTTTTGTGGATAACCTTAAATCGCTTTTCTATATAAAACTGTTATATTTCAAGTAAAAGAGATTATGGTTTCATTTCTAGGTTATAAATATAGTCTTCAAATTGCAGACGAGTTAATGTCCTAGATTCAAGAAGTCCCTTATAGAGCCTATTCACAATCAATCAACTTCACTGGCTCTGAGTGGCGTTTAGATAAATCACGACCCAATTCCGTTGTAACATTGCTTTTAATTGAAATTAATCAGTTCTCATTAACACGAATTGACAATCGCTTTTAGATGTATCAAATGCGTTTAGAAATAAATGTGTCAGTGTGGTTAGAATAAGTGTTGCTGGCCCATATTGTAGCCTGGAATATCATTAAACATTTTTATTTGCTGGCTTTTTTTATCAAACGTAGGGACAATACACAATTCGTGCAGAAAAATCAATAACTAATTCACACTCATGCAGTGCACCTTTTCTGCAGTTAAGTTTATGAATAAAAAAATTAATTGTAAGCTTTTCAAAAACTATAAATAGGTAATGATTTCCGTAATTTAATTTAAGAGGCCGTATCGATTTTAAGAGTGATTTTGACTTGTTTCTTTAATTCTTTAGGAGCTCGTTTAAAAAAACTAACTACTATGTTATATGAAAGTAATGGTATAATTTAAAATTCTCTAGAATATTCGATTATATAGATCTGCCGTAACAACGTTTGCGCTCCCGTATATAATCTAAAATTCTAGAGAACTTTAAATTATTCCATTTCTTTCATAAAACATATAATATGTATTTTTTTTATTGCAAATTTTTAAGCATTAACCTATAATTTAGTGTGTATTTTTTATTTTTTTTTAACTCTGTTGTAAGAACTAGAAATTCGACGCCATATACGCATAAAATTTCATCAAAGTAAGGCTATTTTAACTTAGATGTTCTTTGATTTTTCAATAAAAGTACATAAATTGTCTCGAACATATTTTAGGATGTCTCAGTGTCTTTACTGTGGTATATTTTATAAGAAAACTTCTTCTATTAAATTCCGTGTAAAATACAAAGACACGAACGTCCCGCATGGAAAAAATTGAAACACGCCTTAGGTTATTGGCTATTAAACAAACTGGACAATGAATATCAATAAATTGTCTCGAACGTATTTTAGATATTGAATGAATCTTTAATTTAAGATATCATCACACATTGTTACTAATTTAGTTTTGTTAAACGAGCGTCTAAAGAATTACAGAAACAAGTAAAAATCACTCTAAAAGCGATAAGGACTCTTAAACTAAGTTCGATTTAACGTTATAACATAGATGTATGTAATTTATTATGATTACAAATTCGTAAGTTCATGCCTGTAAAACGGAATATTGTATTTATCGAGGTATATTGCATATTTAATTGCCATTTAGGAAAGAGACAATTTTGATCAAACTTTATCAATAGCCATTATTAATTTCCTTTCCTAGAATTATTAAAAGTCAAGTATGCAAAACTGTTCGTGAGTTATAAAGCGCAATTAGTCGAACTTGGCCTTCAGAGCACCTGCCTGAAATAACTTTAGAAACTTTCTTCACAAAATCGCTGATTCTTGAACTAATATAAACTAAAATTTATCCTATAAAATTGTATTCTAAACAACGAGATTTTATTTTTCTTTAGTATTTAATAAAGCTTTATCTTATTGGGATTCAATACAGATGTTTCAAACTGAACCTTGTTTTACTTTAGCCCTTTTTTGATTGAAAAAATGCTGAAATTCCTCATTCCGGGCAACAAATTTTAGACATAAGTACTTATTTTATTGTAATAAAATAAGGCAGTAAATAAAGAAGAATAGACCTTAGTTAGTGAAACCGAATAGATAAGAATTAGAAAGGAAGAAGAAAGAAGAAGAGGAAGCATAGACAGCTTCACTTTTTAATTGATTAAACGTTTGAAATTGGCCATAAAAATTGCATTGACAAAAGCAATATACCTAATACCTATATGGACAGCTGGGTTAGCTATGATAATTATGATTCGCTACTGCGTATTTACAAACTATACATAGCCAGAACGCAACCATAGGAAACTGCTCGTGTATACTTTGTAATGCTGTTTTTAAGTTTGTTATTACAAAATATACACGAATTTTGCGTACTGATCGTGTATACTTTGTAACGCGGATGCTTGCTTCTTCGTTCCAAACTATACACGATCAGTACGCAAAATATAACTAAATATACCTACTACACCACTTACGCTTGAGCGAAATAATAAATAGGCGTAGGCAATCAAAGACTTGTACAGCTATATCTATCTACTTTTATTCTTCTTGATTGATTCAGTAAATAAAATATGGAATAAAAATATTATTAGGTGAGGTTAGAAAAATAAATAGGTAACAGATATAAGGGTTACCTATGGGTTAGGTTAGGTTCGTGTTTTTTTTAACTACACAAAAATAGGAGCCCCGCGAAGCGGAGCTCCGTCGCCTCGCAACCGTCTTCTTCTGGACTTACCTATTAGATTCTTACATTTTAGCACTATTGTCAATTGTAAGTCGTGCAGTATAGTCGGGAACGAAGACACAAGCATCCTCGATACAAAAAATATACGATCAGTTACATTACATACACAATACACATGCATTTTAATAATAGATTTCAAAACAGCAATACAATAATATAAGCGCGAGCAATGGAAAGACGCCGCGCTTACTCCGAAACATACACGATTAGTCCGCATGCGTACTGGCGCTGTATATTTTGGAGCGCTATTCTTACTTACTTCACTACAAAGTATACGCGAGTACTTGCGTACTGCTGTTGTATAGATTGGAAGAACTTTGTAAAAAAGTTATTTACAAACTATACGCGATTAGTTTCACACCGTTGCGTACTGGCCTTGTATAGTTTGGAAAGACGCTTCGCTACTTGAACTTTGCGAAGTTATAAAAAGAGTTCTCAATGTAAAAAAGCTTCCCCAAATGAGCAAAAACTAGTCATCAGTATTTCTAGAAAGTACTAATTCAACTTTGACCCAAGTAGCGCCATTGAGGAAATGTTCATTAGGTGGCAGTCGAGTCGACAAGTGGCCGCTAATGAGACAGAGTGTGCCATTTTAATGAGACGTATGCTATGTACGTATTTTGGAACGCAATAAAATTCTTATATTCTTTTGTTTTTATTGGGGGTATGAATTTTCTGGTTCTGAATGGATTCGGCTGCATGTTTGTGTATGAATATGATTTCTATTTAGATATAAAGTACTTATTAAGTGTGAAGTTCAGCTTAAGCCTTCGATCAATAAAGACAATAAATTGGTTTCAATTGTTAAAAATTAAAATAGTTGATGAATTATAAAAATGCACGTACTACATAAAAACACAAAGTTGTTATTCCCAACTCTATTCCTTCTGTTCTGAACTTGCATCGCTAACAAGGAAACAATTCTGCCCGTGTATTTCTTAATTTGTTACACTAAGCACATCTAGTCCGTAAACAGACTAAGTGCTAGTCTGTCACGCCCTAGGGCACAACTATTCACAACAATCCAATTATTTAGACAATCAACTTCAACAACTTCAGACAGGTAAGCTGGCCACGAGTCCCTTGGCGCCGCGGCCGCACCGACTTCATTAACCGTTTAAAGATTAATTTAATAGTTTATTATTGTTATTTTGTATATATGAAGCTTAGAAAAAACACTATATCTAGGTACTTATAATTTATTCCCAATAGGTATTAAATTAGAGTCGTGGTATACCAAAATGAGTTGCGCATTATTAAATTAAAATAATTCATTTTTTTTACATTCTGCAAATATTAAGTAATGTTAAGGAAATGTTAAGGTCTGTGCTCTTTATTTATACTCTAAAAGCAGTAAAAAGATTTGAAATGCATTACTTTATAAAAAAGCTCAGCTTTAAAAAGCTTCGCGAAAGTTTAATAACTTATTAGCATTTTAATCAAGATGCGTAGTATCTACCTCATCCATTTTGTTAAAAAATATTTGGATACATAATTTTCTTCCAAACTTTTAAGTTACTAAAACAATGTTACAAGAATTACTTTAAAACTATTAGCTATATTTTCACGATAGAGATAACAAAGGTACG
This sequence comes from Colias nastes, assembly GCA_907164665.1. Taxonomy (NCBI): domain Eukaryota; kingdom Metazoa; phylum Arthropoda; class Insecta; order Lepidoptera; family Pieridae; genus Colias; species Colias nastes. The sequence continues at coordinate 19,306 of CAJQZM010027559.1, read as the reverse complement.
CTTCTCTACAGCCCTTAATTAAATACCTAGGCACTTAGTATTCATAACACATTTATATGACAACTGCATAGTAAACGTTAGTCGAAGGTAAATTTATAGACGAGAACTGAAATACCTGTGTATGTTAATTTGTCTTTGAGACTGCATACTATTGTAGTTTATATTCAGTTAATTTAGCTATTTTAGTACTCATGTTTGCATACGTCAGTATAAGTTTTGTATATTAATATAAATAGTTGAAAGATATACGTTTATAAAGTCGGGTTGTTTACGCTATTTATTATTGAGTAAGCTTTTACGATATTAAAAAAATCCCATAAATTTAATGATGCTTATTATAAAACAATGAATGTTTCAAGCTTTGACTAAAAAATAATAGTATCTCAGTTCTTAAAGTTTTTTTTTTAAGATCCGTTTTAAATAAGTACATCCATTAAATGTACTAAGTACTTCCATTCTGCGTTATTTTTTTCATCATGAGAAGTTTTTACGTATGTAGTTACTGATACGAAGTTATTCTATAGCTAAATACTAATTCATATTATTTAGCGCTACATTTTTATAGAAAAAAAAAATCTACCGACTTTAGTCTTTATTTATCTCTGAGTAACAAATTGTATCATCATCATCATCATCATCATCAGCCCATATACGTTCCCACTGCTGGGACACGGGCCTCCTATGAGGGTACAGGCCGTAATCCACCACGCTGGCCAAGTGCGTGTTGGCGGATAAAAAAATTGTACAATCATACAAATTGTATCATTATTCATTAAATACAGTAGACCTGACGCCTAGCCAGTAATTAAAATTACCATTTCCAGCAGTTTCGTAATGAGAAGTATAATTTAATGAACAGCGTGGGTGTTGCTTGCACCACGTCTTATTGCTTAGTGCAGTTAGATGTATATACCTCATCTAAAAAGCTATAATCGTAAAAACTTCCTTGTGTAATGTACCTACTCGCGATGCTATGTAACCTATGAAGAACTCTGTTACACTATATAATAAATGTGAAAAATATTGTTGTGGAAATTCTAAAAAAATAATAGTCCAAGATCGTATAGCACATTAACAAATGATTGAAATGGTATATTATAATTTATAAGTAAGGTAAGGCTAATGATATCAATTTTATTCGATATACGATGGAACAGATTTTTTTTTTAATTCGGACGAAGACCGTATATCAAGTTGAGAGTTTGAGAATATTTTATATAAAATATGCTGAGATTTAGAAAAATAAAACTAGCCCGACGAAACGCAATCAATTGTTAACTACCTATTATATTTTTACGCCAGACAAATAGTATATTTCATATAATATAAATATATAATGCAAAGTGCATAGTGCATTTGTAATATAAATTCCTCGACGCATACCGCATTACCCCACACTAGTATAACCGCAATGTATACCGATGTTTATTATGAAAGCAAATATTTGGCGGCGAGTGCATCTCCCCGGAATATTTACTTACCTATTAAACCGTAATGATGATAGTTTTGTTTTAGTATCGGATATTTAATTTTACATTAGACTGGCGCTAATTAGGTTCCATGTCACTAGTACTATAATTATTGTGCAGTACTTTACGGTATTCCTTCAGTTATATGATATATCACGAAAATAAATTGATTAATTAATGAAATAAGTAGCTTTGATCTTCTTAAATATTTTATCAATAGGTAGAGTTAGTAATAATATTAAAAATTATTCACATAAACTATTACAATTATTATGGCTTTACAAATTGGTATTATTTAACATCGATACAGACGTAATCGTTTATTTAATTTGATATCCTTTAAAGACATGAACTACTTTACATAAATAAATTGCATTCTGCTTCTCATATCACACTCAATGGGTGTACTCAATCTTGACTCAATCCAACCATCTTAAAAAGCGAATAAGATTGAAACAAATATATCGCCGTTTAGAAAATATATCGAGTGACGTTTATGTAAATATCAAAACATTTACAAATTGAACGAGCTATGGAACCGATCCAAATATTTGCTGTTACGATTGAGAATATTGTACGATTCTGTTTATTGCTTTATGAGGATTTGACTTTATCACAAATACAAAACTTTCTTTGCAATAAATTTACAGCGAACCACAATATTGTATGTGAGAAAATAACGGTTTGTATAAAAATATCATGTCGGAGATTCGAACTGTCCAATTAACATGATATTGGAAATGTTTGCCTTTTCAAAAATATGACCAAAAATCTCAGTCAATTAACCTGAGAGTAGCCCGGAATAAACCAAAAATAAAAAATGCTAAAAATAATATGACATTTTTACAGTACATACCTATCCCTGGCCATAGATAATAATTGCTTCTTAACAAAAAACATCCTCATTAACCGAATTACTCAAAAGCCCTTTAAAGTTAAAAATGTGTGCGTGTACTAGTGTACACACGTAAGAAATGAAACTTCTTTATGACCTTATTTTTCAAAAAATAATTTACTATATGCAACTTTACAGAAATACGTCGAATCACGCGTGGTAGGGATAAGAAAAAGATGGCGCGTAACGGAAAAATGTCACGCGTAACGAAAAAATGTTACACTCAATTTTTTTCCAACCCCGATAAAGAAGTTGGAAAAAAATTGCTCCATTGTTTTCCTTTTGTTGATACAACGACGAAAAGCATAGCATAGTCAGAGTAACGATGGTCATAACTTATATTATGTGCAATGTGTACATTGTCTTAATCAAGTAAAACTATTTTTATTGTTTATGAATTATTATTTCTCAGTAAGTTTTTGCGACAAATACGAAATTATAGAGCAAATACGATTAACGATAGTATTATAGATTAAATAAGTATTAATTTTCAAAGTTTACTTCCATAACCGTGACACCGATTACCCTGTTTTAACTATACATATTTAACTCTATATTAGTTAGCCTATAGCAACTGGTTTTACAAATATAAAACTTGATTAACCTATATCAACGTACAGCAAAGGGAAATTCATTTCCTACGAAGGCACATGTTCGTCGTTTTTACTGTATGTTTGTAAGAGAAGAGGAAGTAACTTTCTAGCAAATACATTGCAGACTTCCCCGAAATACCGAGGTTTTCAATTTAACATTTGGATTTTTTTTTTTAATGAATGCCACAGTGAAAATTTAAAAGTGTTTTGAGAAATCGAATCTTCTTTCTTCGAATATGTAGTGAAAAAAGGATTCAAACAACAACCGAATAAAAACTCTATTGGCATTTTTTAAATATATATTTAGGTTTTCTTGAAATCCGTCCCGGAAGATTTCTGGTGCCTACCTACACTAGCCGATGAACAGATAGACTTTGTCTGAAAGCATAAGCTCTACGCATAGATTAAATATGTTAATCGAAAAATAACCTTCGGACGATAAAATGCTACCTAAATCACACATAAACCTAACTAAATCGGGGTTATTTAAGTTTTGAGGTTATTTCACATTTTTCTCAATATCTTGAAAACCCCTGTTTTTATCACAAAAAAATCAATTGGTAAAAATCTTTTGAATATCGAAGAACCCTCCAAAACCACTCTGGCATTGACGCAACACTGTACTGTGGTCCATACTTTCATGGGCATTCTCCTTTAGTAAGTATATAAAATAAGTAAAAGTGTAATATTAAAAATCATGGGATTTACATGGGATGTGTTTTTAAAGCGTACTTTGAAGAGCAAGAGCTTTGTTGCTCTACCTACCAATAAAAAAGATTGAAATTTTCTATTATGATATACTTACTTAAACTTTTAAATAAAACTAAATTATATTTCAATGCATAAAATATAAACAAATTACGTTGTAGATAAGACACAATTTGTAGTATTTACTTTGAAACAAGTATCGAGAAAACTATGTAAAGAGAAACCTACACCCAAGAGTTTCGTTAAGTTTTAATGGACCGCTTTAAACTTAACCATTGTTCTGTAGTTTGAAAATTGTTTATGTGTAAAAAATACACTAGGGCAAGAAGAAGGCTCTACTCAAGTCCAGATCAAGCTTGAAGAATATAAGATTTGAAAAATGGTTGAAGTTTGAACCGAAACTGAAAAAAGTATCCCATAAGTAATTTTTTAAAAGGAAAATGACAAATAATTATATATTGCTCTATTAATAATTTTTACATTTTACATTAAATATTTATAAAAATATGGTTGATGGCAAATGGCACTTGGCGCATGGCACAAACATTGTAAGTAAGGAATTTAGAATGTACTGTTTTTTTAAAGTACAATATTCATTAAAAATGTATCAAAATACAGGTTTATTTCATATCTACATCTTGTCAATATTGTATCCTTGCTAACAACTTTCAAATATTATAATTTGTAGTTTAAATTCGATCCAATGGATAAGGTTTGTGTTTCTGTTTGTAAGTCTGTCAGACACGTTTATGAAAACAAATTTACTAGCATAATACCCAGGTGTACATGACATTTTATATCACATCGAAAAAGACTAGTTGAGCTTACGTAAAATTGAGTGGATAATAACTCGGTAAATAAAGCTGCTTACCCGTTGTATTGATACTGTTCATAATAACATAATATGAGTAGGACATTCTCTTTTCTTTTCCTCGTGTATTTTTATGTATTATTTGCTGTTTTGAACTTAAATATTATATCATTGAGTCTGTACGGAAAATCACAACTTAAATAGTATACACAAAAATTCAATATTCATTTGCTGGTTCAAAACAGAAATTATCAGCAAAAATTTTGCAAACTTCGATAACGATAACATACAAATTAGGGTTTCTGACACGATTTAAGTTCAAACCGAAGTTTTGCGATAAACAGAGTTACCGTTCGTTTTATTTGCTACTTGTGTTACAATAAGGTATAACGGTAAAGATTTTTAGGATATCGCGATTGCAATCGCCATCTCTTACAATGCGTTTTGAGTACTGTCAAGGAATACTAAGTGATACTGTGAATAGAGGGTCGCTTTAGGACAATTCGCAGTAATTATAAGTAGAATGAATAACAAACACATAGAAAGGTAATGCCTACCTACTTCTTGCGTGCTGAAAACAAAAAAAAAATGTGAATTAGTTGCTATTCCTGATAAACCTTATTGTAAGGGGTAGAACCTATAAATGTGTTTTTTATATGAAAATAAAATTTAAAGGGATTGTATAAGAATTATTAATTGCAGTTCCATCTTAAATTCCACGTAAAATTGATTTGATATCCATTTATTCATTATTTACGTTCATTAACTACCAAATTACAATGCTATAAACAAAATGCCATTAAATTGCATTTCACATATCGACAAATGAACATGCAATACTGCAATAACACGAGAATAACGCATTAAATTATATAACAATATACCACCGTCCTTTAAATTTAATCGCGGAATAATCTCTTGAGTATAGGCTTCGATCGCAGATGTAATCTTGCGAAAGCACAATATCGTATCTCTGTAATATATTATGACGTTTATTACGATTATAACTGGCCGATGAAAAGATAACAATTATTATTAATATGGTTATCTGAAAATACTGTTATGTGCATTGATATTTTTACATACAGGCTTTGTTTGGTATGAAATGAAAGTTACTTAATTTGTTACTAAAATAAGAGGATAAAGCTTTTTTTCGCCAGCTTCAATTGTAAAGATTTTTTTTAAATAAATTCATTTAAATATCGATAGTAAGAAGTTTGTTAAAGCTGCATTTTATTAGTTCATTTATTTTATTCTTATTGTTAGGATTATTAACAGTGAAACAGATCTGCCCAGTTAACCCGGCATATGCGCGATTTTTTTAAACACTACATTTTAAAACCATAAGCGAAACCATATATCCTGCTTCGTGTGATTCATACAATAGGTGATTTAAAAAAATATGACTGGATTTAAAAAGAACGCGTAATGGTGACGACCCTCTTTTATTACGGCTTGGTGCACTGGATAATTGACTTCGCAGTAGCCGGTGAATTTCGTTTTTTTTACTAAAAAATAAAATGGCGGACGCATGCGTGTGAATAATGAGGAAAGATTTATGGTAATAGATACCTGGAGACCTACTTCTTGAGACATGTATGTGCATGGTAGAGAAAATAGATATTTGTAGTAAGTACTGAAAGTCCACCAATATTGAAAAATATTTATGTAATAATGATACGTAATAATATGATTTAAATGTGTGGAAATAATTTATATGGTACCTAACACTCAACCAAAATAAGAGCAATAAAAATATGTTTGTGTGCATGTAGTTACGTGGCTAGTAACTTTATTATTAACATACATAATGTAAGGATATATTAAGAACTATCAAGAAATACAAGCATGATAGAAACTAAATTCAAGCGGCCACTATACGGCTCTCACTTGATGCTACAACCTTAGCTGCGACGAGCGATAAAAAGCTCTCTTTCGCCTACGAAACTGAGAAAAAAGTTGTGGAAGAAAATATAGGTACATATTTTCAGTTTTTCGTTATAAATTTACGTTAAATTTACCCAATATGATGACAGTTTATAATGTTAAAAAAAACATTACGTATATTAAAAACTGTTGTATAACAATACCCTTTTGTTTTTGTAAGACCTTTTTCCATCATCATAAGTCATCAATTACACGGAGATTGAAACACATTTAGCAATTCGTAATCAATAAATGTGAGTGCGAGCATGAATTCGATAGCCGCATGACACAAAATTCCCAACAAGATGGACAGCGTACAAAGAAGATTGAATCTCAACGTAATTCAATATAATAAATTGGAGAAGCGGTTTCAAAATCACTCACGACTCGCCTCGTGGCAAGCGGAGCGGCTCAATGCAATTGGAGCTAATAAAAATGCAATTCTCGTAATACGGCTCGACCATTTACTACCCTTTAATGCTCATGCATTCATTGAATAACTAATGTTATTTGCGAGTTGAAGTCGTTTTGCTCAGAGGCGGAAGGAGACTGTCGGATTCGTTGAATCACGCTTTGACATTGGGGAGATGGTTTATTTCGGTAATGCGATAGCTTATATGCAGACAGCGATTACTATTAGAAATTTAATTGCTAGTATACCGTTTAGTAAACAAATAAATTTAAATTGTGCAATATGGCTTTACAACAGATCAACAGCGTCTGTAATAATTATCAAGTAAGTATTTTATAACTGAGAGAGATTTGTCTATATAAATCCCATTTCTTACTCAACGTCTAGTTTCCTGGTCTGAACAGTTACATGATTATTTAAGCGACCTACTGTTTACAGGCTTAAAATAGCTAGATTTGTCTGCGCCCTCTTGTATGACAAGATTAATGTCTGATAAACTTGCGATTTTACTCAAGTGTAATTTATTAAAACGTATTGTTACCTCAGTATTGAGTAAATGAAGTTTGATATAAAATCTTTCGCATGTTCTATGGAAGTTTGTAAACTATGCAAAGTTTTATTGGTAAAATTTGTTATGTTTCTGTGGTTTTGGGAGATTGGAAATAAATATAAAAATATTTGTAACCTCAACTGAAACATTCCAAATATAAGTAGGAGAAGAATATTTATAGAGTAACTGCTACGTTTATATTATCGAAAATGTAGCATGAATTCCTCCTCGGTGTTATTCTTTACCCTATTTTTGAAAGAAATGTTAATCATGATTGTACATATAAGTAATTACTCATACAAGATCATACATAGATTACCTTAGTAAACAAGAACATTTAATAAATAATTAATTAGTACAACGGCATATTACCATGTTTTCTATCAATGAATATTCATAGAGGAACACTGTTATTAGAACACACGTAAGAGGAAATAATCGATATTTATTTATTTACTTAAAATCAAGGTTAGCTTGACTTATATAGGTTAAAAAATGTAATATTGAAGGTGAGTCTAGATGAAGCTGTTTCGCAAACCAGATGTTGTATAATCATAAGAGCTAGAGAACGGATAAAATCTATCTGAATTGGCAATTGTTACATTGGCAAATAATTATAGACTAGCATTGACGCGTATTGCATACACACAGTCAATAATAAAGGCAGTGGCCCACTTTTATGTGGAAATAGAGCGACGTTATATTCATAACATGTTCATTTCATACTTACTTTAATGTTCTTCAGTTTTACCTATTATTATAAATTTACCCTTTTATTTTTTTTAATTTACTATACCTACATGTAAAAAAAATATTATTATGATTCACATCAGCGACAAATTATAATTTATTCCATGAACACGTATATTGTTTCCAAAATATGTAATGTTATGTATTAATTTTATATTACATTAAAAAGTAACAAAGCTCATTAAAAAGGTCAGCATCAATGATCACAAGACTTACAATGCAGTTATAGATTAATTCATTTAAATCAAGTACCTATAAGCAAGAGTCCTTCGCCTCCACGGACGCCGAGTGTGGGCAGCGCGCTCTAAGGACGACCAGTCACCATCGGTTGATCTCGACAGGGCGGTGTTCCGCGCCTCCACACTCCTCGCGCTCTCCAGGAGTATCGCCGTGTACTTCGTTATCAACATTTGCACCTCACTCATTTAACCACTCTCACTGAACAAATCACACGCGTCACACAAAAACGGCAATGGATTGCCCACAAATCACAAATTACGTTCGCAATTTAAATGCCTTGGTGCAAGATCGTACGTGGGTATGCCGGGACGCAAGGTAAATAACTGACACAGCCGTCACGCGACGTTGGCTACCAAACATCAGCTTTGTTACCCTCGGAATAACAACGGGATATTGTGAATTATGCCCACTCCCACGCATCGACTTGACCCATGTTAAAAACCGCTTACATTAAATTATTTTCTTCAACCCTGTCACTCTCAACCTGCATTTGAAACATTTTGTTGAATTAATTTATTATATAAGTTGAATTAAATTATATGAGGCAACCAAAATATGATTAACTATGTATTTGAACAAAATTATTTTTCGTTCAGAGCTCACACACAGCGCTATTTTCATAAAATTTCCATTATTCTGCGCGTATTTCGCATAAAAAATAAACAAATCAACCCTTTCGTTTTCACAATACTATAACTATTAGCATGCATACAAAACGATGGCGTGTAAATTGGAAGAAATATTACGTCATGATTCACGATGTCAATTTATTTCGATTCAATCAAGATATTCTCCAATTGCAATATCCGTTGGATTGCATCAATCTCATCAATAAATCATAGGATGAACACAGCTACACAAATCACAATAAACTTTTTATGCAAAAAATGTTTATTTATTCGAATTTATGTATGAATGTGAATAAAATGCTATGATTAAAGTTTAAATCAATAGAATTTTGTCGAATAAAAATAAAAAATAAATTTTTGTTTTTTTTAACAATCTTATCCTAGTTTCTACAAACAGTTTCATAATCATGACCACAACTACAGCTATCAATGCAGTCAACCAATTGTGAGGGCAATTAGCGACACAAAACACCGGTGTCATCGACCCCGGCGCAATAATTCTGCAAATAAACCACGCTGTAGAAATAGCTATTCTACTCGTAGCTCAAGGGTACTATTAGCTTCATTACGATTTAACCATTAACTTTCAAATGCTTTGAGGATTTAATATCAGTTACTCGTAAGTAGCGTGCGCGTTTAGTAACTAGGTTTTATTGCTCTTTTGTTTATAGAGATTAGCTGATTAAAATTACAATAATGGTTTGCAGTGAATTCGCTTATCTGTGTAATTAAAAAGACGACGTTATGAGACATGAGTTTCATAATATTTTATTAGTATTAGGTACTTAACATGTAAGCTTTTCAGTAACATGAAAAATATGTCTTCTTTAAAAAATATACTTACCTAGCTAAATGAACTTTATAACATGTTTTTCTTTATAAAAACCTGAATGATATAAGTCTGTACGAAAAGCGATATTTTCTAAGCTGTATCTTGATTTGCAGTCATTGCTAAATCATATTTTGTTTAATTTATTTAACAAAAAATATATTGCCTTGACCGACATAATACAAGTTAGTGGACACAGTTGTTATGATAAATAATGAGTATTTAGGTTTTTAGATATTGCTAAAATATAAAAAAATACAAATTACCTATGTATTTAAATGGTATTTAACATGTGATATTTAAGGCGTCTTGTTGTTGCATAAAAACCTCTTTAAAGACAAATAGCAGAAATATATGAAGATAGAAAATTTATTCGCTTTAGTTCTACATGATTACATATTTTCCATTGATGACATATTTTCCATTTAAATAACGATGAAATATCACGTATGGGAAACCTCATTAAAACTTTCGGATCGCTATCGACCAAGACCTTTGGCTTTAGACATCATTTAACTGTCGTTTAATGGTGAACTCTTCCGATCTTTATACATTGTATAAGTATTACTATTAAAGTATTAAATATCAAAAGTTCGACTTATATACCTCGTCAATAAGATGGGAATTGGTAGTCCTTTGTACATTCTATTTAAATTATGTCTATGTTTTTTTTGTTTCAGATATTAAGGAAATTTAATAATACAAAACTAAAGTACAATGTTACTTACACACAAATTAAACCCGTGAGTTTTCCTCACACTACTAATTTTTAATACCGATTATTTTCCTTAGATCCAATACAATACAAATAATTTATCCAACAGTAATACCTACCTACTCTATAGTAAATAACAATAAAAAATTTAAAATGAACTGTAACCTTTACTCGCAATACGTATCACAATAGGAGCTACAAACATTAACCACGTTACACGCATAAACGTCAAGTTCGAGGTAAAACAGGATTTTTTCTCCTTTTACGGCGAAGCGGGTATGATAACTACGTGCTTACCAGTCTCGGTCATCGATTACACACAGCATTTGTAATAGGTCATAGATTATATTCAATTTTATTCAAGGGCTAACAAACAGACATGTACTTATTAGTGGATATACATCTAATAATTAATGTGTGATTTATCTACGAGGTACAATAACTTGTGAATAATTTTGTTCTTAACTATAATTGAATAAATTGAGAAAATAATATGCAAGCTTTTAACCAACACAGCAATGTAGCAAAAGCAATGTTAAACAATACATAATGTAGAGCTCTTCGTTCAAACTAGGTAGCAAATAAAAAAAAAAAAAGACGTGTGGCACTCGGGGACTGCCGCGGTAAAGCTATTGCATGCTATGCCTTCAAGCCACACCTCCGAGCCCGTCAGTAACTTCGTAAGATTACTACATGTATATTCTGCTCTGCTCTATGAAACTAAATGTTTAAAATTTTGATTAATTATGCAATATTAACGATAAAAACTTAACATTAAAAAACGTATCTATTTGTTTTCCATAATTCATCGACCTTTGGAATAATTTTAACCAAATACACGAGCATACATGTTAATATATTCGTGTCGTGAGAATACATTCTATTAGTCAAGCGACACTAGTCGAAATAAGTACCTAAGTGATAAATAACATTTTGAATTTTTGAGTAGGTACATCTACCGTTAAACTGCAAATAAATGATAATTTATTTAAGGCGGAAAATGCTTTCGAATAAAGATTTTTTTCCTAGGCTATTTCTAATCCATATAAAAAGGACATAAAATAGAAGTTGTCAAGATATTAACAAATAATCAAAACTTATTTCAAAATTCATTTTTATCATTCGTTATATTAGGTACCTCTATTAACATTATTTTGTCTTCAGTAAATTAATCAAAACAAATTAGCAACCGCATATCATGTTCGAAAGAAGTCAAAACATAAATCTAATTCTTACTTGCAATTATTAAATGTACACATATCATTTGAATAATTCATTCGTATTTGACTATCTGTTTATTTGCACCTCCAACTTGATAGGCATTGCATTCCATTCCTCGTATGTCGGTAATTTTATAGGCATGATAAGTGCTGACGCATATAGTGAGTCGGCTACAGATACCTCTGCAGAATGTTTATTGATTATGCACTAATTACTATCAAAGGTTGGTTTACATATGCAATTTCTTCGTACTTTTTTATAGGTAATACTTGGTAATTGGTTAGGTAATGCCATTGGGAAGGTATTACATAATTGCATTTAAATTAGTGTATTCACGGACCTTCACACAATCACGAACGGTTTAAAAACCGCTCTACCAACCGTAGCGTCAACTTTAAAAAAATGCCTGAGTTATTAAAAACTCTACCAAGAGGACCCCGGTCGTCAAATTGTTAAAAGAGTTTATGTCTAAGTTATTAACACATTTGATATTTAGTTCCGGTGACGTTTAAAGTTTAGAACTGAAACAATACAGTATAATTAACATAGATAATATATAAAGCATACAACATTTTGCCACGTATATATCTGTCAACTGTGATATTGCATCCAGTTTTAAAATAAGTATAGTCGTAGTCAAAACGTTCGAAAATAATAAACATGCTTTCCTTCACATAGAATGTTACCGCCATAATAAACAATGGTACAAAGACAAACGTTCATTAGCTGTCAAATGTATTAAAATGACAAAGATGGCCTCGCACATGGCAAGCAGCCAACGAATACCTCGGTAAAGCGATTGTTAACTCCACAATCATTAACCACGTTACTTCAAAACAGGATATGTACCTACTAACATTTTACGAGCACAACTACATACTACATCACTACTTAAGAAAATGTACCGAAAACATCGTTGGCTTTATAATTCCCATATCCGAGTTTGTTCGGCAAATTATGCTTGCTCCTGGTTTCCAATCATATTCAACCAAATGTTTGAAGACATGATTGTTTGTCACAAAAATCAACGTGATTCAGTAATAATAAACAATATCCTTTATTTATAAAACCACTAGCTACTAATAAAGTACGTAGTACCTTACCAAAGCTCCAAACAAAACATCAACCTCTAACTCTAACGATTTTTCGTACGTGCTTAAAATCATACTTTCGCTTTAGTGCACATAAAGCTTATTGCAAATGCTAACGTATCTAAAATGGAATAACATTTATAGAGAGGAGTTAGATATAGAAAATTTATACTGAAAATGTTACCAAAGGTAGCACGTATTGATATGTAAATAGCAAATCGAAGGCAGGTGACTAAAATCACAACATCAAAGTTGGACGGGATCCAACTTTTGCCTAGGAAGGGTTTTTGATATTCATACGAATTTACGACACACAAAGGAATTAATTAGGGATGAATGTTTGCAGTTTTGTAATTCTAGTTAACTACATAATAGATAATACCGTGCAAATTGTTGTCAACTCCTACATTTCGTAATGTTTTTAAAACTTCCTTATATTTCCTTATTCATGTAACATGTGATGATATACCCGGCAATTAGTACCTCTTTCCTAATGTATTTAGCTACCTAATTACAGAAATAACATTATTTCAAATAAGTAATAAGCCTGAACTAATTGAAATATCATGTTATACCTTTTAGTAAGCCTAATGGCCTATTGCTCTAAAAAGTAACATAAAATGACTTATAAATATTATTAATAATGGACCTTATAAGTTTATTCCTACGCAACATTTTTCCAAAGCTTATCTAGTAGAGCATCAAAATTTGAACGTTGCAACTTTGGTTTATCTTCAATATGTGCAAGTTATACCATATTTATTAATTATTGAGCAATATTTCCGGGAAGATGTTTAAAACGATTACTTGTACAATGTAATTTGCTTCTAGAGTTACACAATTCAGTTACGCATCATAAATCATTCTCAGAAGCACAACAGCAATAATCGTAGGTGTCGATTAGATCATTTAAATTTCGACAAATTCCTAATGAATCACTTATATTTACTAAGCAGTTCCTTATAGGCTTAACCGAGATTAGGAACCTTGAAAATTTATTGTAAAACAATTTATATAAAAAATGTGAGCTATCAAAAAATTATTTGAGGAAATACCTAAATGTGCGTTATTGTTATTAACAGTGCATGAGCGTTATTTTTTACAATGATAATTTATTTATTTATAACTATAATATTTGGGCATTAACCGTTTAATTAAAATCGTTTAAAGGGAAATCCAAAATCCAAATGGTAGAAAAATCCGCATTGTTTTAATTTCAGCGCAATACCGTAGATTGGCAACAGTTGGCCCTAAAACTGCATCACCATTGCATAAACAGCACACCCACAAAACGCTAATCGAATACAACCCAAATTGCACCAAGAACACAGTTTCATAACAGTATAGTATCAAATACAAAAATACCGTAAACGCATGCACGTGCGAATACATTGGTTCACACTATATTCGCAAACAAGCCAACCGCTCGGATACGTCGGCGCCCGCGCACTGACTCCAAGAACCAAGTACTATACTGTGTCTGTATCGTCAGGATTGATACACTTGAGGTTTTTATTGGACGAACAAGTTAATTAATTATTTGGAATACCGGGAAAGGTGAGTGACCATTTCTCCAAACATTCATGTCCGGCTTTCGTTGTTTATTTTGCATCTATTTAATTCAATGCATGTTTAATTTTAAAAAGCTTAAACTAAAATTGTTAAAGGATTCGTAATTAACATTAAGGTCAATGTTTGATTTTATAAAAGTTTCTACGATTTTAAGGACAATAAAATTTCTCTCTCTATCTGCAATAAAATTTCGTCTATTTCTATAAATACCTATTATCAAAGTTCAAACAAATTATTAAACAACGTCCTACAATCATTTTTTTACCGGTTGTTAGCATAACTCTACAAACAGAACATGCAAAATAGCGCAACACGATTATTTATTTACTTAATCGATATACATCGATTAACAAGTTTGTTTAACTGTTTTAAGTCAGTCCTATTCCTCGTTTTCGAAACTTATCCATATTCTATAAAATCAAAAACTCATTTGATTACATAGAACCTTGGAACTCGACCACCAAAATTTGATCAAATACTCAAGCTTTACCTTTTTCATCCTAAATTATCTAAATTTGAAAAATTCAAACAGAAATGATACCAGTTTAAAAGCGTTAGTCACAAGTTTGCACTCAAATAAAAACTCGAAGTCGTCCCTTTGACGGTCCGAGTCGCGAGTCCCTTTCCAGTTTTGCAATAAACCTCTTCCCTAAATGGAAGCGGTCTCAAAAATGTTAAACAACTTTTCTTTTCAAAGGGTTCGGGACATAATGTGGATAAAGTTATCTGGACACAACCTTTTATAGTATTCTACGAAACGTAAAAAGACGATCGTAAGCTCTTCCTCATCACATAACCCTAATGCGATACGACTAATACACTTACTATTTAAAACTACAGGAGAACTATAAGTACACACTTTTTATAAACTTGGTCTTTGTTTTTGTCTTAAGAAGTATTTGTGATTATGGACCGACAACTTGTAATATTTCATTTGAATAATAAAATTATTTTTCAACAATTTCTGATCTCTTTCGTTTGGTTTAAATTAATTTTGCTGTTTTGGTCTTTGGCTGCATAATTATCATTTAACACTTTTAACAGCATGTACGTCATCTGCTATCAAATATCTTTCAACAACTTCTAAATATATATGTAATACAACGTAACCCATTATATTTTAGCTCGAGAGACCGTTTTAAGTTCGACCCATAAAAGGACTAAAGATTAAAATTCATTGCATTTATGGATACTCGCTGACCAGATGCTACCAAATTCATAACATTACTTAAAAAAGCCTTGTTTGTTTTCTTATTTAATTTTAGGACAATATTCACTTTCACCGGTACATAAAATTTATCAGATGGATTTAACGGTGCGAAAGTTGAAGTACTGTCAGGACAATCTGAGATACAAATGAATGTACTTTATTACTTTACCTTTTAAAAATATATACCTACGTTTAATAAGTTTATTGGGAAATACTTTATAGCCTTAAGATAAGACCCAGTAGAGGAAATGTGTTTCAATAAATGAGGGAATTAGGACTGTTGGTTATATGCGAATGTTATAACCGTTAACTGTTGGCAGAATTAAACAGCTTTTAGAATTTAATACTTTAACAACGTAATTAACACGCATTTAACGAAATCATTTATTTGACTTTAATTTTATTTAAACACTTTGGCAAGTTTTTTCATATCCTAAATTGTGTTCCAAGTTTGTTTGAATAGAATAGAATTATACATACTATATATGTAATAATGTATGTTCTTATATCCTATTTAAATGATTTAATTTTCTATCTACAAAGAGATACATTACATTTAACGATGTTGCGAAACTAAATTGCTTTAAACATTATTCACGTACCTAACACGTTTCTTAATCTGCAAAGGTTAAATAATGTTGTCGTAACGCGTAGATACTTATACATTGGTAACAACAACTATACATATTTTAACAAAAACAAAAGTCTTTTTTACCATCCTATGAATATTTTTTAAGTTATTAAAAATATTAATTTCTTAAGCTATTAACTAAAACGAAGATATTTAACAGAAATAGATACCTACTTATTATACTTATTAATAATTGAATTAAAAGATAGAATTCATAAGATGTGTATTTTTGGTCTTCTTAAACAACGAGGCATGTAAAAGTAAAAGATTCATTAATTCCTAAAACAATTCCCAATTGGGAAAAAGTTTGAAACAGCGCCCTCCAGGGTCGTTTTGAACAAAGTCTCAACAGTATAAAATCACTTTATTCTTTAGTTAGAGCACCTAATGAAAATTGTATCAGTCCTGAGGCACCTGAGGGTTCCTGACTGACTAATGAAGCCTTGGCTATGAATACATATTGGTGCATTAGAGTATACCAATGATTCTGCATAATTAATATCTACACCGCTCTTCACTTTGCTATAGACATTAAGCGAAGACCTAGCTAAATATAGAATGCTCTTCTTTCGTTAATCTTAATTAGCTCGAATTTGGGTTTGTAGTGGCCTACTAGGTTAAATAAAATCTATCTGTTTTATTCTGATACTATTCCTGAGAATTTTTTTAGCTACATTAATTATCTATAAATTGAAGTTAAGCGATTGAGAAGTGAAAAATATCATTTCGCAATCTACACGACATTTTGATATCTGTTATAACAAAAAATACAAAAAATTGTCTTATTTTATAAAGTGATAAAGTAGTGGATATTCTGACAAATAATATTTTTAAGTTGGTGCTGTCTATGTGTTCTTACTTCTTAGATCTTCACTGTTTTTAATTAATTCAGCATGAAGACGAGCGTAAAATCGCTAAAACGTTGTAATTGGTTAAGATGCCGCTCAGTAATTTTACAAACAACCGAGATGCAATAAAAATATTAATTTTCTTATGAAATTACATCCAGAGAGTTATTGTCGTACTAAATTAATTTATAACTGTTAATATTGCTAACAGGTTAGAGAATTATTTCAGTCATGTCAATTGTGTGGTATATTAAATACCATTGGAAATTGTAAACAAAATTGATTACTAAAAATAACATCAAAAATATCTAAAGGACCGTTTTGATTTGACCAAAACTCATTAAGGTGATTCGTGACTACATCTCTTAGTTCACAAATCTCGTACGAACATCATAACAGCTTCCGTTACCTCAACGTCATAAACCAAAGAATTCAAACAAATGAATAAGCACAGAGCAATTAAACAGTTGTATTAATTACCAAAGTAAATGTTAAGTCGCGTGCCAGTTTCCCGAAGTGACACGAGCACGTGGGCGGAAGGTACCTAGAACTGGCAATTAAACGTTGTTTATATAAATCGTGGACATGATCTGTCTCTGGCTACCATCTGTCCTATGTTTAGAGTTTATTAATATACGGAGGCGGACTGGGTGGGACGGGGAAATGGCTTGGATAATAGTCCAGGACGTTCGAACTGCTTCAATGAAATATGGCATGGTCCTTTTTGTTACTATTATTTAGGTATCTCATATTTTAAAATCGCGTCAGCAAATACAAAGAATTAATACAGGCTTCATCTGATTGGGGACAAGCGAAGATTATTACAGTCCTTAATCCTATTAAATAAATTCCATTAAATTCTTTAATCGTCTTCAATACTGCCAACACTCCAAACACTACCAAACTTCTATGAAATATTTCTAGGGCAAAGGATGTTTAATGTCGCTATTTGTATTCAATGAATAATATAACCATGTTCTTTACGAATTCTTTTTGAAACTATCATGTTTTTTGTATGGTAGGTACCATACAAAAAACATGATAGGCGAGGTGCGAACGGAAAATGCACCGTAAGCATCCTGCATCCGTAACCATCAATCGTAGTTGTGTCGCGTATTTTTAGTATTTTCAATCATCGGTTCAAAAAACTTAAATATATGTAGGTAGGTTCCTAATATTGTATCACAAATGATAACTTACGCTTATTGCTTATATGTTGTTTTTTTTTGCATTCACGGAATCATTTATTTTTCATATTTTCCAAGTAAATCGTGTACTTATGCACCGAAAGAGCTTCAACGTTAAAATCGACCAAGAATTCAAGATCAAAAAATGACTTGAATCATTATGTATCTAGGTGACTTTCAGTGACACGTTTTGCATTTTAGAAGCACGAAAACGGTACAGAAAACGCTTAAAAGAGGTGCATTATGCAGAACTTAATAACTCGCCTACGTTCACGGTTATAAGATCGGTTAAACGCGAAGCTCTATAAATCGCTAAGTGTTAAATATTTAGAAGCACGGGTAAGTTTATGTTTGCTCTATTAGAATTACTATTCACGATCAGGTGATTGCATTCCTTTTGCATTCTCATATGAACAGAGAATTAGTATCTTTTTTATGCTGTCACCCAACCTATCATTTTCGAGAATGTTAATTTAATTTAATTAGATGCAATTGAAAGAAAATAACACAGGGCCTATTTACAACATTTGTGTTTAAATAAGCTATTGTTTCTTAGTAGAATTTTAGTTAGGAGCATTTATTTGACTTAGTAGGCTTTAGGAGATTATTTAACGGGAAAACAGTTACCTATATATCCACAAATTTATAGTTATCGGTACGTCACATGTCTTATAACATTATCATGGAGTTAAAATGATCATGGTTTTGTCCAAATTACAAGTGTCACAAACATTTAGGGCTTATTGGGCTTATTGGCTATTCATAATATCTTTCATTCACAAATATGAATACGCGATAATGAAGTCACACCATACAATACAGTTTATAAAGGTTACCTACGTCAACGCATTGCTTAAGTACAGTCACTCCATTTACTCTGGGAGTTGTAATGTTATTTCTTGGGCATTTATAGAGTCTTATTTATACTGTAGGAGTTAGTTATTTTTGTATAAGAGAATAATAAATAAATAAAAAATAAAAAGTTCATTTATTTGCCTTCACAACTTAAGCTATTACAA
>CAJQZM010027555.1:0-13322 GCA_907164665.1 Colias nastes | reverse complement strand
CTTGTTAATATTTTGGTTGAGAGGGTAAGGTTAGATTTATGGGCTCTTGGTTGCCGAAGTGAGGGGTGTTCCCTTTGTTAATATCGCATTTAGTTGAGACCTTTGTATGCTTGGCATTTGTATTATCACTACTCGAAACAACGACTATTCTTTTAACCGTAATACGGGTGTGATTCATTACGAATTATTGAAACTTTTAATTAGCGAAGTTGTTCATTCATAATGTTTCGTTTATGTTTGGTCTGGTAATGAGGTGTTTTATTTAGGCTTTAAGCTTAGTTGATATAATTTTAGGATATATAAGTGTAAGCTAGGACTGCAATGTTGTAAAATACTTTAGAAACAGCAATGCCTGATCGATTCTTCTTTTAAAATTATATTTCACGTTTTCAACAAGATTAAACACCGAGACAATATTCCATTAACAGTAGTATCTATTGAATTATTAAGACAAGTTCATTACGATATGAAATCGTAACCAATTCATTTACAATATTAATTTGAAAGATCGTAACGCACGCCGTATACCGACCGTTTGTCATAACCATAGATAACGATAAATATAATATACCCGGTTAATTGTAACGTGCGGCACAATATATTATAATTTGCGGCACTCTGAGAGCGAATAATTAATACCAAGTTTGCGTAAAATTTACAACCCCGACCAATGAAACGAATTTAAACCCTATATCCAGTTTAAAAAGAGCCATATTTCAACGGCCACCTCCTAAATTGCTCTGTAAGTGCAGCTGAGAAATCTCATTGTGCAAGTATGAGCTCTTTCAACGATTTTATTTCACTTTTGTAGCGGATTCCCAGAAAGTTTTAGACGGTTATCAATACAATAATTTTAAATTTAAATTGAGTGTAAAACTGAAGTCGTTAAAGTTGCATCAGCTTCATTTTTAACGTAATTTTTAAATATCAACTAAATGGATTTAGTTGCAACCAATAAATATGCATAAAATGCTGAAATACGCGAGGTAAAGATTCTGTAGACTTCCGTAGGAAATAATATCACAGCGTAGCGTAGCACGAGTGCTACGAGTAGCACAGTTACAATACGCAGTAGTTATTTATTATGACGTTTTTCCAATATTATGTATCCTTTGAAATATAATCTTAATTAATATTTTAACTGAATTACCAACCTAGCAGAGGATATTATCAATGGCGTAGACTACAGCCCTAGAACATTTCATAGCGTTGCACTATCCGTAGCACTCCTACACTGTCGTAGAACTCCTACTCTGTCGTAGCACTGCTACACTGCTAACGATACTGTGTATTTATTAGTTTTATGTACATAAATACGTAAATATTTTAGGGTATTAATGTTTCTAACGTTTATTTGATGTTAGAGATTATAATTTAATATTTTTTGTGTAGGTACTTTATGTACGACAATGGACATATTATGTACAAACTATTAGCATTTATTACAATTATTTTACAGTACATACTCTACATACAATAATAATATCTATATAATATTATGTAGTTAACAGTATAGCGGTATTTCGATCGATGGCGTCATATTAGACGTCGTATGTGCGCACGGTAACACAATTTGTTGTGCTCAAAATGTGATTACCGTATATTGTTTTTTATAAAGGCTGGCGGGCTGATTCGTGAGGCAATTTGTGGTACATGCTACGGACGTACGGTGGTGCTCACAAGTGTTATTATCCTTGTCATATTTCAAAATTTACGTTAATATTGTATGTAAATCTGTTGTAATATAATGTGGTTGTATTTAGTTGAACAAATATTTATGTATGACAACTTTTGTGCAACTTAATTTCTAGAAAAAAATATTTACAAACTTTTTAGACATGACGGAGGCTCTGAATTTATTTACATAAATATAGTGTAAATAATATATAGTGTGTATAATGCGTTACATAAGTAACTATATATATTAACCATTAACGATCAAAACTTACCACGGCTCGATATTGATAAAAGTACCCAAAGTTCACTTACTATTTAATCGCTTCTCGCCAACAACTCGATCCAAACTATAAGGCTGCGTCCCCAGTAGGCAAACAGTTAGCGGCTGACTGAGTGAGCCGCAAATTTGCAGCGAACTGAAATTTGAGTTGGCTGCAGACCCAAATCAATTTTCGTGCGTCGCAAGCAAACTGTTAAGAGTTAGCCGCTTATTTAGCCGACCGACTGAATTATCACTTTACTTTTGTTGTACGAAGGGAGTGGTTGTGTTGGTCACGATGGATATTTTGGAAGTAGTTGGTATCTTAGAAGCGCTGAAAGAGGATAAAAGGAAGCACTGGGTTCACCCATTATACAAGAAAAGGTTGAGCATCCGTGAGCATTCCGTATCAAAGGACATCTTGGATTTTCAGTGATGTGTGTGTGCGTTGAGATTAGTTAGGTGCGATGCAAAAAAACACGTCCTAACACGATGATAGCTTTTTTCCAACTATCCGAATAATCAGTTTGCGGCAAACTGAGTCACTACGCCCGGCGAACAACCAATCGCCGCCGCCGACTGGAACCGGTTTTGGGTGGGAGTCGGCCGCTCACTAAGATAGTCGGCGCGCGTAACGCTGCAAACTGCGTACAGTGAGCGCAAAACTAGCAAACTGTGAACACTCCATTTGAAATATTATATGGAAGGGCGTACTAATCCGATACGCCGCTAACTCAGTCGGCGGCTAACTGTTTGCCTACTGGGGACGCAGCCTAAGTCGATTACGAGATAAGTTCATACTCGAGGCTGATGCGACGCTACCGACAGTAAACACAACGTACGTAGGTACACGACAGTTTCACCTTATTGAATATTTTAATAGCTATTCCGTTGTAGCGATGTCATTGGAAAAATTTTACAGCGAGTTATGAATAGTTTGACAAGTGGTAGGGAATTCATTATATAAAGTGATAAAAGTGTGTATGTACTTTTATAAAATCATATTTTTTTTCGCGTATAGACATATTAAGTATATTAATTTATGGTTTAAAAATAATTTATTTACAACAAAAATATAAAAATTACTAAGGTACTTCCGCTACGAAAAGTTCGGAAACTCGAAATAATACAAATTGATGAGGAAGATAGGGATTAATGCAATTTGTTTTATACTAGAATTCTTTCCCTTCTTACATTAATACTCCGGTCACATCGCACCTAATTGTAGTGTATGTTTGCGGACAGAGTGCGCGCTAAGTTTGGTATTGCCTGTTAATTAACTTACTTATTAGTTGTGCAGACGTGTTGCCAACCCATGGTTAATTATGATTCATTTGCTATCCCATGATACGAACTATAATAATAATTACACCTAATTATTCATCATCCGAAAGTAAAAATGATGAAACTCTGTTTCTAGCTCTTTTATACAATATTCAATTATCTAATTAAAATTCATTAATTCCTTACAACATTTTAGAAATGCCTTAACGGCTCATTTTATTCTGTTCAGGTTAAGTCATCATAAAACCTGTTATCTATTCCACAATATAAAATTTATAGCTACAAAATTATTTCACAACCTTGCCATACCGATATTTTTGTATAAAGGTAGTTTTGTACAAATATACAAACGTCTACAATCTACAAATAATGACGTAGCAATGCTTATATTTGACCGGGCATCAGGAGTCACATCGTCCAGTGACCCGGCGGCTCCATTCCGTGTTGATCCCATATTTGACGTCCCGGTGAATATTTCCCTTGCTCTGTACTAGTTGTACGGTGAAAACGGGAATAGCAAGCGGTTGGTAGATAAAGAGCTGTGTGGCTAAATGGTAGTGTGAAACTGGGGAAGTGGTATCGTGGGTTCCGAGATCACTGGGTGTGATTTGACTGCTTATTTTTAGCAGCTTTATCCTTTAGCTACATTTAAGTACAAATTGATTTATTTGTGTTGGAATGTTGATTTGATATGTAGCAAAATATTTTGTAGGTACTTAATTTATGATATTCAATACAATATACCACGAGATTGGTGGATAAGGTTATTGGTGATCATTAAAACTAATATTAAGGTATATAACTACAACAAAATGTTTAAAAACGCATTACATTTTTAGCATGTAACTTAATTAAGCATTCGACCTGAACGTGTTCTCACCATATAAAATTATTTAATCGTAACATATTTATTATTAGTACCCCTTGTACCGTCTAGAACACAACAAAATTACGCCCCTTAACAATTACATCCATTAGTAAATGATATGTTGCCCGCCTCCTCTAACCTCAAATACTGATAAGCCGTTTTAAACCTCACGCGTGTTCAATAGTTAACACCAAACAAGGACAATTACTGCTCCGGCGTTATATTAGCAAGACCCACGAAACTCGATAACGGCATCCGTGTTATTACCCAATTAAATTATCTGGCCACGGGATAGAAAACTCTATTTTTGATATTGTAAGGGCTATATTTGTGCGGCCGTAGCGCCCATAGTTCGTTTAATTTTAAGTTCGCCGCGCTCTAAGACGTAATATTGTTAAAGGGTGTATAAATAATAATGGATTGGCATTACTTCGCTGTGTAGTTAACTGCGGTTTTTATTTTTTCTCTTTACCAACTTTGCGTTAGGTCATTCGCTTACATCATTTTATTTAAATTATTTAAAAAAGAATAATGTGCAATAATGCCGATAATTCCCATAAATCACATATAAAATGAATAACATTTATATCCGATTCTCCTGTTTGTACAATTTCATTTAAACCCAAAAACACTTAAGTTTATTGACACGCAAGCTTTCGATAAAGATTTAGTTTAAGAGAAAACATTTCATTCCAACACATATTCCCTCCAATAAACTCAAAAGGATTCCCGTCTTGTAGTTTTCGAGTAAACCGACAAATTCGTGTGCTGCAAATTTATAAAGTCTTCAATATTTACTCAATTAATCGGAACTCTTCAACGCAAGAAAATTTAATCCGTTGCGAAAAGTTCTCAGCAATTTTGGGCGAATCTTCGGCGTAATATATATCTCGGGGAGGAAATAATGTCAGTCTTGTTGCTTAATCAAATTTCGTTCAGTTCGACTGTAAGGGGAATTTCATTTGGGGAATTAACATTTCACTATCTTCATTTCACTGGCGTTTTAAGATTTCGACGAGATTTCCGCGAACGTTCGCGCGATGTGAGGGGGCTCTGTCTACGTGTCGGAATTAACGCGTCATAATGCCTGTACTTATTGGCTTTCTTGTAATCTTTGACGTGTACTGTTATTTAACTTTTGGTTTTATCGAAGTTCATAAGATTAGGTTTGACTTTTTATAATTTAATCAGAGCTTTTCAATAACGCTTATAGAGCATTGATTAGCTACATGTTGACTTATATTTCTAGTCTACCGTTTACACAATTACAATAATTATTTTTATCAGCTCTCGATGATCAAACATACTATAATATTATATGCTTTGAGTATACTATCCTAAATAATATAATATAACTATAAAGTCAGAGCGCAGTTTTATTCTGAAGAACATAAACCAAATACTGAATGTTAACCGTCGTCGGGAGTTTGAAGTTAATCAAATGTACTCTTTGTCAAATGCGGTCAAGTGAAGTAATAAAGCCCAGAGTATGTTTACAGTTAATCCTTGGCTCCAGTCTGGAAAATGCGGTCTGTTGTTTTTAAACCGAATAAGTTTATTTGCGTCATTAATAATGAGTCTTTTATTATATAACAACAAATAAAATATAATGTAATATTTATGAAATCTATAGTTATATAATATCGTTGTGAATAAAAACAAATTGTACAACTGTATTTACAATTTATTTATTCATTCTTTCCCGCTATCAGTTTTTTTTTTTCTTTTTCATATAAACCTGACAATAATTAACACAGAAAAGATAAATATTTCACTTTGGTGCACTAGTTAGGAAGTAATACGCGAATTTTTATTTGATTAATAAAATAAAATGTAATTTCTCTATAATCCATCTCTTGGCAATCATAGAGCAAAATTTAACCCATTTATCTATCTATTTTTTTTTCCTGTTCTGTGTGTTAGACTATTAAGATTTATATTTTTTTACATGGTGGCAAATAAAACGCCTACCAATAAAAAATTTCTATTTCTCACTTTACAATGTTCTTCCGTAGCCGACAAGACGCCGCCCGGGTTCCCCGCCATAGCGCCACCGTCCACGACCCTAGTGGTGGAAGTTGGCCACATAGCGACGCTGCCGTGCCAGGCGAGCGGCAGCCCGCCGCCCAAGGTGCGGTGGCTGTTCAATTCGCTGCCGCTGGACGTCGCCTCGAACCCGCGATACGCGCTGCTCAATGATAAGATGCACGGTAAGTGGAGTGAGAGAGGAATAAATGTTATACCGTTTGGTTAGAGCGGGTATTGGCTACCAGCAAAGGGGTTCCCTTCGATAGCGCCGCCGTCTACGACCCTAGTGGTTGAATTTGGCCACATAGCTACGCTGCCGTGATTTTAAGGTATAAGGAAATGGACTAGGAAGGGTCAGTCAAAAGAAACGGGTCTAAGGTAAACCTGAATTGTTTCATGAGTTCAAAATGAAAGTGAACCTTTCCTTTCTGCTAGTAGGTTTGTCTTCGTTGTTTTATTTATTTATATAATTTATGGAACACACAACAATAAATACACTTTACATTATATATAAGAAGACATTATCTAATTAATTGTATCTAATGTATTTATCAATTATAGGTGTGTGTTTTTGAGAAACATAATATAATAAAATGTAATATGTATAAATTGCAAAAGCTACATTCAAATTAAATATAAAGTTCTGAAGACCATAGGATACATAAAATATTTTTATTTGAATGAAAATTTTCAATGTGTTCGATGACGTTTTAAGATAATTAAATACTTCATACACAGTGAGGTGAAACAATACATTGTCACGGGTGAATTTATAAAGTGTAATTAATTATCTGCAATATGTTACATTTGCAAATTAAATTTTATATTGCCTATATGATATAAAATTTAGATGATATTATATCACACAAATTATGATTAAAATCGAAAACCGTAAGTAAACTAAAGTATATTACGTATATGTATAAACTTTACTTTATTACGTTTATGTATATGTATTAACTGAACAACCAAAAATGTGATGAAAATGGAAATGAACATGAACGATTAATGATAAATGATAAAAAGCAACTAGAAGTCATTCGAACTTTTAGATAACTTAGTAATAAATAAGTTTATAAGTTTATTTATCCTATTTCTATAATATATATATATATATATATATATATATATATATATATATATATATATGTACCACGAAATGCGTATTCTGATTCTGAAAATTTTCACAATGATTAATAATTTACTAAACGGTTTTGTCTCAAGTATCCAACCCAGATTCTAACAGCCTAAATATGTTCTATATTTCAATGTTAAATAACCCAGCCGGTTATAAGGAATATTAACAAAGCGAAACGAATCACGTTCCCGGGCGGAACGGACAAAGTTAATAAGGACATTGGGGTCTGTAGACATCCCGATACTTTATTAAATCTCGCCCACGATTCGAGACGGTCTTATTCGTGGCTATGGGAGATGGTACGCCTAAATTGTATTTGTTTGGTACACCCGAACCGCGAGGGAAAGAATTTGGTAATATGTGGTTTGAAAGATTTGGAAGCTTTTTTGTTGGTAACGTGGGGTTTGTATGTGTTGGATGGATGGATGCTTGCGGTGAATGATGGGTCAGAGAGGTGTGTGATTTTTGAAGGAATAGTTGGTAAGATGTAACTTTAAAAGCTACAAAGTATTTTAATCAGAAAAGGCTACTGAGTATTATAATAGTAGGTAAGAATAAAACTGGGCAGTAACAGGGTAGCCGAATTTTTTTTTATTAAAACTTATTGCTATTTTTCTTCTTATGTTTGGAGATACATAAAACTAAAATAAGATTTATCGATATGTTATAAACGCTTTATATTACGTCTGTATAAAATCATTACAAATACTGATTTCCGATAATATAAAAAGCTCACTCACTACAAAAAAATGCTGTAATAATATTAACTCCTCTACACAGAGTAATCTTTAAATTAGTATTTCCTCCTAGTGTTTGATTTTACGCGAGTATTATACATTTAGAAATCAAAGATTTTTTTCTCCCCGTGACCACGCTCGCTGTGAGGTGTTCGAAACGTCGGGAAAATAATATAATGAATAAATCGCGTTTAAAATCCGTTAAAAAATCTTTAATTTCTAAATCTTTAAATTTATAAAAACAAAATTGTCAATATTATTCACATAATAAAAATTAAGTGCGACACTAATTTTATGAAGTTAAAAATTAATAAGACTTTATAAGTAATTTTGGCGCGTCGTTTGATCAGCGTCGTGGATTAACAGCATTTAATTACTGGCGCGGTGAGGCGAAAAAACCTTGGAGATTTAGTTGGAATATTGAACTCTAATTTTAGTTAAATAAAGCGGAATATTGAATGTCTGCTGTAATTGTTGTAACGAAAATTACGAATGATATCCATATTTATAAAGCTTTAACCGATATTTGATTTTATATTTCTGTTAGAAATCGATTGGCTGGATTATTTTGTTTATTGTTGCTCGATAATAATTGAATATAGATGAAGACCTTTTAATACATAATATAATAACTGTAAATATGCTTTCTTTTCTATGACAATCATAAATAAATTCAACTGCTGTAAAATACGGAACTAATTCACAAACTTATTTTCAGCACCATCCCCAAGAGTCAATCTAAATTTTCATGTAACAAGTTCAAAGTCTTATAAATAGTTTTACCACATCAAATAAAGAAACTAACTAGCACATAGTATACAGACTAGTCTGTATAGCGTATTTTATTTAAATTTCCTTATGAAATTTCAGCAATCAAAGTTCGCAGAGCGCCGTGGCACGACAAAATGTTAATTACGTCAATTTTGCGGGTCGCGGCCTCACCATGGGATGTGCGATTTCATTCTCAGATGCAGTTTAATTGAATTTTCGCGAATTGAATAAGAGCTTCTTAGCGAAAAGCAATTTGTCGGTTGGTTCTGTGATCTGATTAGTGATTATTGTTACTATGTTGCAATTAACGAGTGTTTGGCGTGAATTTTAATTGTGTTGAAATGGGATCAGATTTTGAGCGTTGTGTAGAATATATTAGTTTGTTGTGTGGAATGTAGGTATTAGTTATTATAACAATTATAATGCAACAGGTTGATGTTTATTTATATATGGGATATGATTGTTTGTATGGGAAAGGATGAGATGATGAGATTTTGAGCTTTATGAATAACAAAAAGGCAAAGTATAAACACTGTAGAATACTCTTTTATTATTGTCATTATAAAATATCATCATTCATCTTGTAACGGTTTTACGTTGTGATTGGTGTTGTACGTCAATTAAAATTTGGTATACCTATTGGTATTCTTTGAAAATATACCAATTAACAAGTCGGACATGTATGTTCCGATATTGAAATTCATTCATGAAGTTTCACGTGTTTTTTATCCTTCTCACATGACAAAGAAGAAAAGAGACCAGGATCACGGACAAGTTTTCAATTAAAGCGAAATAGTGGAAATATTAATAGACTCAATTAAAATGCACTTCGCAAGGTGGGAAGTGATTTAAATTCGGTTAGAAGGGAACCGTGGACTTTGCCGTGGACTCTTTTTAATCTCATTAATTTTAATTTATTCGGCAGGATTATTTCTTCTCTGTCGATTTTAATATTTGGCCGGTGTTTTATGGAGATGGTGCTGTGTGGTGACTGGTGGTTCATGCTTTGGATATAATTATAAGGGAGGAATGATTATACGGTGATTTGTTATGTCTGTTTTATAAGGTGTTTGTTATACAGACAATGCAAGAGAAGACAGGTCGTTGGTAAAAGGAGGTGAAAGTATGCGTGGTTAGATTTTGAAAGGGAAATGGCGATATATGCACATGCAAGTGGAAACATTTAATTGTATGTTAAAATGTTTCGAGAAATTATTATTTTATGATAACTAAATCAAGCCTATTTTATACTGAGAGCAATTATAAGATATATCCAGAAAATAATGCTTAATATAAACGAATATCTTCTCCAAAGGCACTTACCGATCCTAAATGTATATGAAAATAAACAGGACACCGGGAAACACATAATAAATAACACGGTGTAATAAAATAACTACATAATTGGATAAAGAAACGGCAAGATAGTTAGGCTTAAAAAGCCGTTGCGATGTATCAAGCGTGATATACAGCTTCCATAATGTTTTCTCGTAATAACTTTCATGTGAAATTATTATTTTATCGGCCATTATTATTGCAGCGGTGTGTAAATTAGAAATGTTGTGGTTTTATGGTCTTTATGAATTATTTCTAGAGATGTGGTTCCAATTATGTCGCTTCCGTAGATATTAGTTTTGATGACGTAATATTTTGTGTTGTCTTATTTGGTCTTGTACTTTTGTTTCGTGGGTAGAACCTATGTTCTATATTTTAAGATAGAAGGTATGTTTATTGCATTTTTTCTTAACTGTGTGAACGATTTTTGATACTTCAATCCTTTCTGGATTTCGAATATGATGGTGCCTAATTTATTGGTTAAGCATGGTATGTGAAACAACAAACATTTTTATATATTCTGTAACTTTTGTGGTCAACAACATGCATTAAGACAACTGTATAGCCCATATACTCGCTTCAGTTAAGACGAGGTCATTCTCTAGAAGCGAACCTATCTCGTACGTATCGAGATATCGGCTGTCACTATTATAGTCTCGATAGAACACACACATAAGATAGCATATCCAGTTTGGAATATATCGTAAATAAACATGCACCCACTGGGACTAGATGTGCCGCCGTGATTGCGAGCTCCGGCGCAAGATTACGCCTCATTTGCATACAAATGCGAGGTCCCTCCAAGTTTGAATGGGTCGGCGTGGTTGTCTGTTGTTTTGGCAAAAAGCGAGTCTTAATTCGTACAACAATAACAGCGGTTTAAGCGGTTGATTAAAGTCCGTTCGGGACACGGGGACACGCCCGTTGTCGCATCCAGTTTTGTGTCTGTTAAATACTTGTTTCTTTGTGAATTTTGAAAGGAAATAAGTCTAGAGTTCTATCAGTGAAGGTTAATCAAGGGACGATATGATAATTTGTGTAATTTTATAGTTATGATGCTCAGCGTTATGACTATTAATAATAGCATGCTTACCCAGTGACACTCTAATTAATATAGCAAAGACATCGAAAACGATTAACTACTGTTCCTTATCATCATAAATAAATATGCAACATTTAATGGTTACTGATTTTTATCTGAACATAATAGACGTAATTGTGGTTGTCGAGCGGTAAACCGTAAACCAATGATGAAAGCGAACGGAACGTAGCGAGTTTATATCAAAACCAAACCATTAATTCCCAAACTCTTAATATACAGAATGTCACGGCTCAATCCTTTCAAATAGAAATACGCGAGCAAATATTCAAAAAAATTGTCGCTTTTGTATACAAAATCGAATACAGCCAATAAAAAATAAACCGCCTAAAATTACGAGTGGGTCCTTCCATCGCAAACTCAATAAAAGAATTCGAAACACATAAATAACGTTTCGTTTCACGCATGAATACAATAAAATGTAATAGGTGGAATTGTATTTCATAGCGGAGTCCTGCGGCTCGGCGTAATCCGCCCACGTAGCCGGCTAGTTTTATTTGATTACCGAAAGCCCCTATGGGACACGGGCCCGCGATTTGGGGCAACTCTTGACATATTTGCGAATGGCTGTGTCATTTTTCCCCGCGGCGCTGTCATCTTTACGCGATTCCCTTTGAATGTGCGAACAAATGACCCTAGTTTATTAGGTAACTTCGTGCGGCGCGTAATGCTCTTAGCTTGGCATTTTGACGTTTACAAAAATTGTGTGAATTGTCGGATTTTTTGGGGCTTTTTCGCATTGTGAGATTATTTCAATTGTGTACAATTTTGTTTGGTAAAGTTGTCTACATTGCTGTTTTATGGATAACTTTTACAATTAGAAGCCAATAATTATGTCTAGCCATAGTCGAGCAGTTGATAACAACGCATGCTCGAGACGTGATAGCAAACAGTAAATTAACACATAATCAGCACATGTTGTCTCCAAATTACATGGATAATATACCGAATGGATGATAATTAGGCGTAGTTACTTTTGAGTGTAAACACGTGTAAGGCGGTGCGTTTGCATTTGTCGTGATTCGCTTTCGAGATTAGATGATGACGCCTCGGAGTTAATTTGTCATACGAGCTATGATCAACTTCAGTGGCAAATCATGATGGTCAATGATGTTGAGTGCAATTAATTATTATTATAAGTTTGACCTTGTCAAAAATTATGATGAAGTGCATTTTGTCTTGGTTTGTAATATAGAAACCCTTAGAAATACCCACGTGAATTAAGTTGCAACTATAAGGCGCTAAATATATTACTACAGATAACTCTCATCATAACTACATCGCCTTTACCACAGATTATAATTGTCTCTCACGTTTTTCTTATTCCGCAGTTTTGTCTATGCGTATTCCTCTCCACTATTTCATAGCGACATAATACCGTAGCTGTAGAGGTGCGCTAAAATATGAGGGCCTGTCTTGGGAGTCGACGCGGGAAAAATTTACGAGTATCAATTCTCTTCGCAGGATGATGAATTGGAAAGTAATGTGAGAATAATATGACTTGAACGTTGAATATTTTATGCGTATATTCAATCGGGGATAGAAATGTGGACGTATATTGGACCGTGCGTATGACTTTTATTACGATTTCTGATACGTTCTGAATATCGCGATGTGCGACGTAATTGTCTATCGCGTGTCAGATAAAGTGGCTCATCAAAAGAGCTTATTTCGTTGCTTGCGTCATTTATGGGATCAGCCTTTTATCCTGAATTTTTGCGACTTTAATAGGTATTTTATTTAAGCGAGAAAGCTTGGTTTGTATCTAAAATAGTGAAGCTTATTGAAGAATAAGCTATTTATATGAGACTAAAACACAAAAGCTTTTATATTTTTCGTTATTGCATTTAACATTTTTATTTTTTATTCAACTCGTATATTTCAATAACAAAACACGTTTAAAAATAGATGAGCTTAGAAAAAAGCCAACGTGGTGAAAAATATTCGCAATGAAAACAGTAAGTTATATTTAATATGCAAAAAACATCGACAAGCGCTGCAATATTTATCCAATTACCGCTAACTCTGTCAACGCATTCGCTCCAAAAATACAAAATAGCAGTGTGCAAACGGCCATTACAAAAATATGTAGGCGGCGTAGAAATTTCTCGCATCCTCTCGGGGGG
>CAJQZM010027554.1:0-27081 GCA_907164665.1 Colias nastes | reverse complement strand
ATAAAACAAGAATGTCACTTTTTCGGGTCTAAAAACATATAGTGCGTTGGAACTTGTTCTATATCACACAGCATGAATCAGCTTACTTGAGGTGAACTGAAACCAGTTTTCGTCTATGGGTGATTCATATAGGATTTCTTACGAGTATTGACTTCATATTTGGGGCCTGCGTTACTTATAATGCTCTTAGTTAACATTCATAAATCATTATTGCTTTTATTATGTCTTACATTTATAACATACTTTGGTAATGCGTGTTAGAATGAAGTTCGAGTCTCTTATCTAGACGTATCTCAAATTTAGTGTGGAATAGAGAGGTTCTGTATTAGATAAATTGCCGGAGGTAGAAATCATTTCTCTACCGGATGATAGGTATTTGGGATTGTCCCGCTCATCGGCGAAATACATAATAAATGATTAAATGGTATTATGTATTTGTGTCGCTACACGGTGTACTGGAATATAATAGCATTTCCCTCTGTATAAATTATTAATCGTAACAAAAACGAGGGTATATTCTGGTTATTCTAATTCAGAACTTAAAGAGAGCACTCGGGGTGGATTTTTAACTCTATTATTATTGTAGCTTTCTTGAAGATTTCTAAACGACGAACAAGTCTTTTTGATAATGATTATTATTAATTACAATCACCTTGTTAATAATAAAACGCAATTAAAGAAGTGTTATATTTCAGCATCGATGAGGAACCATGTGGATCACCACAACATATAGTTATAACCGCATTTGTCATTGTAATTGTATATTATAACAATATTAATTCAATTTTAAATAGAATAGACCTTTATATAATAAATCTTTCATATATTTTTTCCTGTTATTGTTGTTGTTACTAAACGTTAATACCGCTCTTCACTAATATTTTTACGAAACGTGTCCTTATCAAGATAATAATATAAACTCAACTTGAAAAAAGCATTTAAAACATTTAGACAACAAAGAGATTTTGAAAATATTTTTAAATTAAAGTTAATACTTGTTGTTAGATAAAGTCTTTCTTAAGATTTAAAAATTATCCTTATTTTGTTCATCGTAACATATTTATTCAATACCTATATTATATCGATTACAGGATAACTTTGTATGCAAAAGTTTCTGAAGCAATTTAAAAATTCATTCGCCCTGGCAAGGGAGTAGGTACTTGTCTAGTCAAACTGGCGTAGTTCTCCGCTCGAATTGCATAAAAGTATGACCACGTAGGTACATGGCCAACGACATTTATGTTACATTTTTAACAAACACATATATGTTAGAAGGTATTACATCATATTATTCATTAGATTACGGGGAATCTACATCAATTTTCATGAGATCAGATACTTGGATGTGATCTAACCGACGTATGTTTTTGAATAATAAAGAGGAATAATATGAATTGTACATGGAAGCACTAACATTAGCATTTCAACATTGTGAAACTACCATTGTTTAAGTCGTTCTGCATTCTTTATCTACGTCACGGCACTATCAACCTAAAATAGTTGTAAAAAGACGGATATTTCCTTAGCTCGTATCCATTTGTTCCCTGAATTATTCGGCTGGGTATGCAGACTTAATCTAGTCTTATTGCTTGCATTGTGTGCATAGAACTTTTGAATGAACTCTTAGTAAAAACTATTAATTTAGGGAGCTTTTTCAAATAAACACACGAGTCAATCCATTATTAAAGTTGTGCATTGAATATGCATAACTCGCATTGGGCTCGTTTATGTTTAAAATGAGATTGTTAAAGATTTCGTAATCCCCATGCTTAGTTAGTCAACTGCGACCCCTTAATCACGTCGACCCCTAAAGTTTTACCCTTTAAAATGCAATATGGCTTACTAAAACGTTCGCTAACAACGGTTACAAAAGAACGATGTCTGGTGTCGAGGTTGAAAAATAAACGAAAAAGAAATTATGTAGAAGTGCACATAGTGCAGTTTTCAAACAATAGCTGCTCATACGATAAGGGCCTGTATCCTTGTAATCCTCCCACTATTCCCATGAATTCTAACTTACGATAACAGCCTAGCCTCGTAATATTACATACATGGAAAATCTTCTCAAAACATAGCTCATATTTATATATTTATATGGAACGTTATAACTCTTTACTAGGAAAATAAACCATTTCTTTAATCTGTACAAATGTTATATGGTAACATTAAATCTCATTAAATGTAGAAAACGCATGAGATTAGGGCCAACCCTGATATTTCTATGCGTCCGACTGGCATATAATTCCCGTTAATTCATAATAACAATAATTCTTAGAAAAGTAAATTAATAATTCTGAGAAAAAGGTTTTAAAATAAATATTTGTAGTATTTTAATCCTAAATTTATACGATTCACAGATGTCCCGATGGCGTACAACATTTCAAAGTGCTCAGGGATGCTTCAAGCAAATTCTTCTTATGGGTGGTGAAGTTTAATTCTCTAAATGAGCTCGTAGATTACCACCGCACCGCGTCCGTGAGCCGCCTGCAAGATGTCAAACTGCGAGATGTCGTTCCCGAAGAGGTGACTTGCTAAACATACTATTGTAGGCTTGTTACTAACACAAAACACTAGGAATAGGAAGTTTAGAATTTGTTGACCTACTAAAATCCTTTAAAGTCTTACCGCATTTATACATACGTAGGTACACGTAAAAGCAGTCTGTAATTTTGCTTAGCTAAAGTGCTTTTAATGAATAAGTCGAGCTTAAATACATTATTTTAGCCACCTTAATACTGCTTAGCTTTGGCCTAAATATCAAATGTTAATGTATTTTGTTGGTGAATGGGAATTGTCGCGAACGCAAATAGAGTGCCTTTTTTGACATTATATATTTACTTTAATATTCACACAATTACCGTATCTTCAAACGAAAAATGATACGTGTAAAAAAAAATAATAAAGTCGAGCTTAAAATCACTGTTGAATATTTGTCACAATAGTAGGGGCATTTTCGATGTTTTCTTATGGAACAGTAAATTATTTCCATAATAACATTGTTATCTATATGTTGCTCGATAAAGTCCTCTCACATTCACAAAGTCCCATTCATAACCGTTTAGCCGTTTTAAAGATTACCCCCCACAATCAAGAGATAACAAAAATAAATTTGTATCTTTTCTTGGTACAAAAGGTCAAATTCATATATCTATCATGATTATCTAAACTGGTCTATATAACTGGCAGGTGCATTACAATGTTAAGTGGTAGGCCATTCGCTTAATAAATTTAACACATACAAGGTTGTTTTTTCAAATTAAAACTAAACCAAGTTCAAATTAACTTCCTTGTTTATTAACAGAGGAAACTATCTTAAATATCAAAACATATTAAACTCTTGTGTGTGTTAAATCATAGACTAGTTGCTCACCCCGTATCCGCCCGGGTTGACCCGGAACACAAACATAAAGTATACAGCCCATGTCACTTGGGAATAATGTAGCTTTCTTCTGGTGAAAGCATTTTTCTACTGGTATAGTTCCAAAGATTACTTACTAAAAAGAAATGCTAATTCTTCCTCTCAATATAGCATAGACGAAGTCATGAATTAAAAATTAATAAGCGGCTATCTCTTGATAACTGGATAAATAGTCTATATATTATTACAAGCCATATAAAATTTCATACAAATCGAGCAACAAACATTCACACATCACTACCTTAACTTTCCAAATTATTATTTATAATCTATAGATTTTAATCAGATAACATATTTACAGTTTATTTTTGTAGGACAGTTTCACTAAATCCATCCAAGTGATTTAAAAATAGCTTCGAAATATTATTTCTACATTCTAATGACTATAGCTGTTAATTATTCGTATTTGGGAATTTAATCATAAAATGTAAAATTCAGATTAAAAAGAGTTCATCTATACAGCTCCCTTATTTATGAGAATTTAAAAATTTGGATCTGCTACTAAAACAGAATATATAACGAAAATATAGCATTGTTAGTTCTATGTTTCGAATATTTACTGAGATTCTGTCGATGCAGCCAAATAGCTTAATATTGTGAAGACAACAACTTGTTTTTCCACCCAACATAGCTAAGAAACCTCGAAGAAGGTGCGATTTAAAAAACACAAACAAATTATTACTTCCTTTTGGATCCTACGACACTATTCCACAGATAGACACATACAATGTTTAACTCATACATCCCTCATAGTTGGATCGGGGTTTAAAAGTACTACAAAAAAGATTAATGACTTATATATTCACTATACGTCAAACTCATTAAAAGTTATATTTATGACTCCACCCTGACTATCAACGGACTAATTGAAATAAATGAGATAATTTTATCTCGGGCCTACTGAGAACAAAACTTAACCTATGACCCATTTAACGACTATTGTTCATAGCCTCCTGGTGAGTGATAGCTATGAATTCAAAGCGAGGGTCTCCATGAGACCGTCATTAAAATCCTTTCTATACGCCTCTCGAGTCTCCATCTTTATGAATTTTTAATTTATCTCAATGTACAGGTAATGAATTTTATCCTGTGTTAAAATTCAGAACAGTTTTAAAATGGTAATGGTACTATCGATAAAAGCTTTTAAACTCAATAAAATTTGCACGCAATGCCGTCCTTACTAATATCATAACGGCATCGAACGGTGTGAATTAATTTTGAAGTGCCTAGAGAAAATTGAATATTGGAAAATGCTTTATTATTTTATTTTGGGTCTGCAAACCAATGACAAGAAGAAATAAAGGTTAAAATATGTTGTTGAGCGAA
The DNA here is from genome assembly GCA_907164665.1 of Colias nastes. Taxonomy (NCBI): domain Eukaryota; kingdom Metazoa; phylum Arthropoda; class Insecta; order Lepidoptera; family Pieridae; genus Colias; species Colias nastes. The sequence continues at coordinate 22,337 of CAJQZM010027554.1, read as the reverse complement.
AAGCTACAGCACAGTATAATAACAAATTACGTATTCAACCTCACTACATTTTCATAATACATATCACGATTAGCTAAAAGCCCACATTACTTAAATAAATTAAATATTTTGGTGACATTTAATATCTATGAGTTATGTAGTCATTAGGATGTTAATTTAATCGATAAATCAAATTAGCCCCGACCGCTATCGACTAAACAAACTTTCTATTAATTGGAACACAAATACAGAGGGGGAAAGTCCCATCGTGCGTACGGTTTCCATTAGCACCAGGGCTGTCACCTCTCAGATATATAAATTTTTGCAACTTAATATTAATCAGGGTCAATCTAGCTTTTATAATGATGATTATAAAGCTGTTTCACTTCGAGTTTGAAAATAAAACGGTAAAGCTTTAAAAAGTTAAGTTCATTTCGCTTACAAAATATACAGTTCCATTGAGCTTTCACTGCATACTTCGTTAATTTTGCTATCAATGCTATTCCATAAAGTTATAAACGCCTACTCTTTAATTACCTATAGGAAATATTAGAATTTATATTTCCTATTTCAACGATAAAACAATAACAAGGCATTATTTAAAAAATATAATTTTGCCGCATTCCACAGCCCTATTAAGGGCATCGAGGACAAACGAATCCAAACAGTTATCCATAAGTTCGATTCGTGTGTAAATATTACAGCGTGCGTGACCCTGATAACGTTACAGAAATAGATCACATTGTGTTTCTTATATCCAGTTGCTTGAACACCGTGAGCCGACGCAATTATGATAATTTGCTGTTGTTGTGAAAGGGATAGTACACTTAGTGGGCACGTACTCTTAGATTAGTGTAACGAATTTGAGTTTACAGAGGGTATATTTATAAGGGAAATATTAGTATATAGATAGTTCGACTTTACAGGAAGCTTATTCTAAAAAGCGTTTTTTAGAAACTTTGTCAACTATTTGGAGTAGCGAATTACTAATTACTATTAATTCCCTGATTAAATTTTACGTTTAGTCGTAACGTAAAATTATAAAAGTGACGAACAGAAATTAGGAAAATGAAAAAAAATGCTTTCGAGAGTGAAATCAACACTGTTAATTCCCCCTGGCGACGTCTAACACGGCTACCTTATAAATTCAGATTTTCCCCACATTACTAGGTTATCTATAAATATTCAAATTACAAAGCGATCGTGGCGGTAGTTAGCGTGATATATTGGATTACATTATCGTATCCTTGCATTAATTATTACAGAATATTACGGTATAACGTAATATTGTTCAGTGATTTATTTCCTCATCCGCTTACAATGACTAACTCGTTATAAAAACCTAGAGATTTTTGCCAATTTGAATCATTGAAGCAATAACAAACCATATAATATTCAATTATTTGTCATTTAGTAGTAGTAGATTTCGTAGTTCCAGGAGTAAATTTCAAAAGCCCTGGTCCATTATATTTTGCTTCTTACATTATAGTCTTAACTATAGTTATCAGCCTTAGGAGCTATCTTGGTAGAGTGGATAGACTAATTTAGACAGAGCATGAAACGTCAGGGCTAGGAAGAGATTGTTCTAACACATTGCATGTACTAACCACTAACCAAATAGGTACATACACAGACCTGTAAATGAATGGCTTAATAAAGGAAATAAAAAGACGTTTGAAAAGCTTAAGCAACTTGTTCAAAAAGTTTTTGCATCTGTAGAGTGTAGATACTAACCCAATAAGTACTAAGAAATATAGGTATATAACTTAATAAAGGATATGTAACATGACATTTATAACTTGAATACAAGATAACTGACATACGTCTAAAAGATTAGTTGACAAAAAAAGTTATTGCATCTATAGTTACTAACCAAATACAAACAGAACTATAGATGAATGGCTTACTAAAGAATAGATGCCATTTCTTCAAAAGAGAACTGACTTGTTGGAGATACTAACCGAATACGTACTCAGAAGATGTTTCTCTATATAAAGGATAAAACTATTTAAAAGAGAACAGACTTGTACGTTACGAAGTTTCTTACAAAACTCAGAACTATAGATGTTTTTTCTTGATAAAGGATATAACCTATTTAAAAGATAACATACTTGTAAGTTACATACGTACGAAAGTAACTCGAAAACTACTGCGCCAATTGCAAAAGGTTACAAACAAGTGATAACTGCGTTAAAAACAACCGACTTCAAACTTGCACTTGCAACATTTACAAATACAGACAAAAATGCTCATAAAATAAAAACTACTGGGCCTATCCGAATAAATTTTTTATGAGACCAATTCGACACCATCCCGCATCGAACAAAAAAATAATCACGTAAATCGGTTCAGAAACCTCGGAGTAATCGGTGTACATACATAAAAAAAACATACCGGCCGAATTGATAACCTCCTCCTTTTTTTGAAGTCGGTTAAAAAGTGCGTTCACCGGCCCCCCACATTATTGGCAAGTGACATGGGCGGTACGTTTCTGTCCCGGGTCGAGCCGGGCGGGGCGGGACGGGCGGCTAATGTGTAACGTAGAACGGGTACGCTCCGTAGATGCTGGTGCAGGCGCTGTACGACTTCACGCCGCAGGAGGCCGGCGAGCTAGAGTTCCGGCGCGGCGACGTGATCACGGTGCTCGACCGCTCCGATCAGCATTGGTGGCAGGTATGTTACATTAATTTTTTTTTAACAAAAAATAACGAAGGTAGAATGTATTTCTTGGGCTTTTGGGAGTTGGTTAAAATTAATTGGAATAGGAAAGCTTTGTGAAAGGGAAATTTTTCGTATCCGATATAAAATGAAGCCTGCTATAATTGTTATAGGGACAAATTTCTAATTCAGAAAAGAGTAATTGTTAAAATAGTAGAATTTTTCTTTAACTATTCTAAAGTATTATTATTTATGTTTTGTTTTTATATATAAGTGGTACTGGATATTAAAAGGTTCCACAAGCTCTGGTGAAGTCTCGATACGTAATAAATTATTATAAGCTACAACATTGATCATAAACATAACATTTGAAGACGTACAGGGTATATAATATATGTAACAAAAACTTTGTATGCTATGTGTATGTGTGCATTTCTCTCGTACAATGTAATTTCCAATCGTAAATTGAAATAGACGTAAACGGAATAAATCATAATATCTGCAGCGTGGTTACAAATCCCTCCTTTGTAATGATACTAAAAATAGCTAATACGTCGCAGTTGTGTCAAGTGCATGTAGATTACGGAAGGTTAGGAATCAAATTACATCTCTGTTATCTATTACTAGCTTTCTGCCGGCGGCTTCGCCCGCGTTTTCAGAGAAAAGCCCGCATAGTTCCCGTTCCCGTGGGATTTCCGGGATAAAACCTATCCTATGTGTTAATCTAAGTTACCATCTACATGGGTGCCTAATTTCATAGTAATCGGTTCAGTAGTATTTGCGTGAAAGAGTATCAAACATACACATACATATCCATCCTCACAAACTTTTGCATTTATAATATTAGTAGGTAATGCGTGTTTGTGTAAATGTTAAACCATATATAAATTAATAAAATGGTTATTAATTAAGAGGGTTTTCTATATTCGTCTGTATTTTTAACACGCTTTTATAATTTTCCTGTATTATGTGTATATGTTTTTTACAAAGCCATAATGACTGTGTTTTTTCCATATCTGTATAACTAAATAACATAATATTATTTATAATTTCCAGGGCGAGATAGCGCACCGCCGCGGTCTGTTCCCGGCGTCGTACGTGACCGCGTATCACTCATAGCTCGGCCGGCGCACGCTCCGCCTCCCCGTGCCCTCCGTGCCCTCCGTGCTCGCACCGCCCTGTCTGTAGCGCGCTCTAGCGGCGAACGTCGGAACAATACGCTTTATTATTCAACATTAATTACTATTTGAATTTACTTTTGTACAAGTGTTCTTCATTTTGAGTCCTTAATACAATGTGCGTTTTATTATTGAAAAATACTTTAGTGAATATGTTGTGTCGTTTTGAGTCCTATAATTGAATGTAATAGCTTTTGAAACATTATTTTATTCAAGATTTATTTACTTTTGGTACAGGTGCTCTGTTCGTTTTGAGTCCTTGAAACAATATGCGTTTTATTTTGAAGCTTCATTTTATATACTTTTGTCTGTCATGCGGTTGACTTTAGAAATGGCGTTCTTTTCAGTTGATAAAAAATTACTCCGTCTTTTGGGTTAGTTTTTGTTTTCTTGTAAACCTGCTGATGAATGGACAGTTTCGCAGCTTCTGGGTGTGTTCTGATTAGCTTATCTGTCTGTATAAATTACAATGTACGAAATTTTCGTCTTAAGAATCCTTATCGATTTTAGAGTGATTTTGACTTGTTTCTGTAATTCTTTAGGAGCACGTTTAACGAAACTAAATTAGTAACAATGTGTTATAATATCTTAAATTAAAGATTCATTCAATATCTAAAATATGTTCCAGACAATTTATTGATATTCATTGTCCAGTTTGTTTAATAGCCAATAACCTGAGAGGTGTTTCAATTTTTTCCATGCGGGACGTTCGTGTCTTTGTAGTTTACACGGAATTTAAAAGAAGAAGTTTTCTTATAAAATATACGACAGTAAAGACACTGAGACATCCTAAAATATGCTCGAGGCAATTTAAGTACTTTTATTCAAAAATTCAAAGAAAATCTAAGTTAAAATAGCCTTACTTTGATGAATTTTATGTGTATTTGGCGTCGAATTTTTATAACATACAACAGAGTAAAAAATAAATAAAAAATACACATTAAATGATAGATTTATGCTTAAAAATTTGCAATAAAAAAAATACATATTATATGATTTATGAAAGTAATGGAATATTTTAAAGTTCTCTAGAATTTTCGATTATATACGGGAGCGCAAACGCTGTTACGGCAGACCGCGCTCCGCGCTTTAGGGAGTAGGACGTGTTGCGCTGCTCCGTCAGACACAAAATTACAAAAGTACGTTTTTCCCGCGCGTAGTAGTCGGGAAGCCCACGATACTAGATTAGAATTGGTGGAGTAGACGATACCGAGATAATAAGGTCCTATAATGTTTCCACTTTGAGCGCTTTCAGCCTTTGCTACTCGACACACGATGATCGCGTTCAAACGTAAAAATACTAGCTTTCGTCCAGCGCAATTTTGTATTAGGACTCTTAAGAACACAGAACATCCAAGACATTGCCAACAAGTTGTGAATTCTGTCCTTAGTAGGTAATTCATTTTAAAAAGAAACTCCGGATAATTTTTGTTAAGTACTTCTTTTTACGATTATTCTACCATAAAATTTTCTCACAAGATCACTAAGTGATCAAAAATTGGATATAAGCTATTGTTTCGACGCGTCTCCGCTCGTGAAGTCGCTAGTACAGCGTCTTGCTAATATAAACCCATCTTGCGATAAGATTGTTTTACTTTGACGAGAATGTAGATAGAACTATTGTAAAATAGAATACAATATTATATTTTATTGTTAGTAAAAGATCTGACATGACTACGTCTTCTATATTGAAGATTGTTTAATTTTACTAACACAAATGTTATAAAAAATGTAGGTAAATGACTAATGTGCAATTTAATTGCATAATTTTTATTGGTATTATGTGACACCTTGTTTATTTGTATCATAAACAGTAGATTTTTATTACTTATATAGTATATCTTCATAGTCATCAGTCGAAAGTAAAACGATCAATCTGCACAATCCTTGCCCTGAAACTCCTTTGTTTTTACCAGCACATAATTATAACTCAAATATAATTAATTATGTGCTGTTTTAAAACTATCTATCAATCCAGTGAGGCGGATTGCGTTGCTAACGCAAAATTATTTTGCGTAATTTACCGATATTTTCCAATGTTCAGATAAACAGTGGTTATACGTTGGTATAGTATTTTAAAGATTCAGTAGGAACTGACTTCCTAGTTATTTTAAATTTGCTGGAAATCACTTTCTATTTGAACATTGCAAAATCGGTCCACGGTGTGCCGAATATATGTTAAATGTGTCAAATGACAAATGTATGTCCCAGTTTGAATTAGCGTGTTAACTATGCTATGAATGTTTGTCAAGAAGAAATACACACAATCGTGACGTATTTGCGTTTTGCGTGAAGAAATGTTTGACTGATATTGGTCAATTGAGACAAAAAATCTCAGCCAATAGAATGAGAGTTCTGACTTGTGACGTCACGAACCGCGGATTGAAACGCTTCCGATTTGCTGATATAAATTGCACAAATACATTATCGAGTTTGTGTGTATTCCTCTATATTATTCGACGTTTATTAAATGTACTATCATTCAAACTATATAAATTATTATAATAATCGTTAGTGGACATCTAGCTAAGACACATACACCATTAAAGTTTCCTAAACAAGTTCGAAATATATTTGATGCAAAATAATTAAACTCACGATTTTGCGTCGAATGTATTTAGTCTTGTTCGTACCATACATGCATCGGCCATTAATCCTATTCTAGTGGGCTTGTAAATAGCAACACGGTTTATATTATCAAAATGCCGTTAACTGATAGTCTTGTTTCAAATAAAGTTTGATGTTTTATGGTGCTTCATGTCAGCTATGATAATTACTATAAGTTTCGCGACGTCTAAATTCATTTCGAATTCGGGACAATGCCTTTTCGCGATGCGATGGCATCCAAAATTTCTGGTAGTACAAAATTTTATTGCATTACGAATTAATTTATCGCGAATTTTAGGGCCTCGACAGACGCGATAGTAAGCGCGGGCCGATAAATCGCCGTCCCCGGAGAATAAAATGATAACTGCAAAAACACAACTGTTCAGGAGAAATAAAAAACCGATAATTGACTATAACTTGCCATGCAATAGACGTAGAGAGATAAAAAAAGGCTCAGTGGTAGCTAATTTTTTAACCTTTTATTACGTATCAAAATAGTTTTAATTACTTTAAGAGAACTGAAGAAAATTAAAATTTAAAAAGTTAGTAGCATTTGACTGATATGTAAATTTACTAATACACACTTATCATTTTATTCTCGTTCATATTGGACATATGCATTAATGGATAATATCCAATGAACTTTTATTCTGGGGTTTTTTAATAAGACAATATTAGAGTAATCAACTATTATTATATTAAAAATGAACACAATAAAAAGTAATAAAAATCAGTCTTCCTGATCATCATCGTGATCATAATTTACCTGGTCATACGAATGGCGCCAAAACATATTTTTACGAGAATAAAATAATAATAGGCGTTCGTCGTTATTTCGCCGATTCGTTTTTCCGAGAATATTATTGTAATAGTTATTATCACATAAAGAGTTAAGAAACTTTTTCACTATCATTATACTATCTTTATTTTCTAGTACGAATATGTTCTGGGAAAAAGCAGTGAATATTATTGTAATATCTTATAACTTTGTGGATTACAGGAGACAAATTACAAAAAAAATTTTATAGATGTATTAGGCTACGTAGGCTTCAAATATCGCATAACAATAAAACTATGGTAATGGCGATTATCATTTTATTCTCCGGGGACGGCGAAATGTTTACGGTCCAAGCTTCCGGTCGGTGTGAAGAGGCCGTTAGGGATAATATGTCCGCTTATACGTGCCAGAATATTATTTTAGTTTTTGAAATATATATATGCTTAGTAATAGTGCGTGGGATCAAATCAGTTTTTTTTTTTTATCTCTGAATTGCTCCGTCAGATTTTCATAAATGTGATTTAAAGTATGACCATTATTTATCCCCATATTAGTAATGCTCATAAACATTTACCATTATACACGTTAATTAAGGTAATAGTTTTAAGTTCGCGCGGTTTTTACTTTCATAAAATATGATATGCAAAACTATGTAATCCAGTCTAGTGTTACTATGCTAAAGTGTACGGCGTATTACGAGTGTCCCCGAAGCTTCTCCTTTAGCTTTAGGCTGCGGTGGATTTGTGTTCCGCACAAATTATAAGTCACCTATATTATATTATTATTGTTCGTGTGGACATTTTATATCGGCGATTTTTTAAAGAAGGGTTTGTACAGCGAGGATTTTTTAGAAAATTTTTATATTGCATTGCGCTTTTAAGGCTTTCGATGTGTTATTTCGAGACGATTTTGTTACCCGTTTTAGTGTTTTATCAATAATTAATGGATACGAGTAAATAATGATAATGATAATATCAATTAATATTTCAAATTTTAATCTAATTATAAAATTTTAAGTAAGGACGTAGTAGTTCGTAGACTACTGGAGTAAATACGATAATAATATAACGCAAGTAATTGGGCAGCGTAACGACGTAACGACGTGGCACTCCATAGTGTCATTGTACTTAGTTAGCGTATAACATTATAGTCAAGACTTTGAAATTAATAACTTTGAGTACTCGTTAATTCAATGTAGATATTTATTTTTGTTATTGTAATGTACCCAAAATTACTATATTTATCGAAATATACTTGATAGAATTTTAGAAATCGACGACCAAGGCGGTCGCTGTAAGTAAGGATGACATTTCTTTGCATATAATAATGTTTGAAAATCTAAATGTTTCCCCGATATGGCATTTAAACGTGTTTAATACATAGATATTGTAAGAAAGCGGTGTGTCGTACTATCAAGGGAGTCGGAAATGCTAAACAATTGTCTAATGTGCTTCTCGCTGTAGATGTAAGTTGGCATGTTTTAATAAATTGGAAGTGCTATAATCTATTATAATCAAAATATTTAAAATAATTAAGTTATGATTCTCCAATATTGTGGAAGATGTATAATATTTTTTACTAATAAATTTAATATTGTACTTTGTGTTTTATTTCATCCCAGAAATTATTTTATATTGCATGCAAAATATACTTTTCTTAGACAAATAAAAGACACTAATCTCAACAATAAATATATTTATTATCACAATACATAGTAGGTACTACTTGCCCAACAACACACAATAACAACTATGACTAAATAACTATTCATAATTTATTTAAAGCAAATTCTGCGTATCATTTCCACTAAACGCGTATCAACATTCCAGTTTCAACAAATAAGCATTTAACATTTATTCTTACTTCATAAAACTGTATAAATTCTATATTTTGTATCTGCAAAGACTAAAGTTCATTTTTATCGTATTTTTATATTATTTTTTATTCAAATATAGGGAACAAATTGCAAGAGTTGGTCCAATTAAAATTAATATCATAGTCACAGCGGAGCAAAAGCTCGTCATTATAATATATTATTATGAATTTATAATTTGCAATAGCGTTAGCTCATAGCATCAGTTAACTTTTATGTAGCAAACTTATATTTTATTCAGGTTTATTCCGTACATAATATTGCTATGTTTTTTTGCAGTGTGACATTAATTATTTCATAACGTACACAGGTACAGTGCAAGTACCTACACTTTATCAGTTAATATTTAACCTATACATATAATATTAATTAACAAACAAAAAGTCATTAGCAATTTGTACGAAGATTTTTCACCTCAAGTCCTCTTTAGAAATATCATTTTTCCACAAAAGACTATTCAGAGATCGATTACATCATAGGAAAAAAGGGTCATTTTAAAATAGAGCTTTTCATATTGTCTGCGAACCAAGAAAAGCGTGAGTAGAAATGTTTACCAAAATACTACCAAATAGAAAAATAATGACTTGTAACTTTCTACATATTATTTTTATAGCAAGGACGTGTGGCTATACTGAACGTTAACAAAAAAATATTGCAAGTTATATGACGGTTTCTTTTAAAAATAAATTATTTACTTATTTTAATAATAATTCTTTGTAAATGTAGCATACGAAACAATATCACAATCTATTGAATCAGGCAAACTACGAATTCTACCTGATATCAGGTCAACACAGATAAAAAAACAATTGAAATATTATCTAAAACGTGTGTCCTCCGATAGCTAGCATGATGTTTTCAAAGGCGATCCAGTTAATAAGCGCCCAAGGGCCGAGTCGCATCCATAGAGGTAGGAACCCTTTGTAAAGGGATAGTATACCCTCGTTCCGGACCGACTGCTGTAAACAATCGATCATGCCGCGGTAGAGGGTGCCCCTGGAACAAGTAAAAGCGTGAACATAATGTTATATACGTCTTGGTGGCAGGTTTAAATGAAATTATACAGGATGATAATGTCGTATTTTAATAAAATAAAATGAATAGGTAACGAAATAATTTTTATGTTTGACATAGGATAGGACCCAGTCGCGTGTACATTTACGGAATATGGATTGTTAAGTATAATTAAAATAATTTATTAAAAAAATACACTTCTATTCATCAATATATTAATGATTATTCTACTCTACACTTATTGGAGAAAATTCGGTATAAAATATAAGGTAATTTCCACAGGTAATTTCTAACCGTACGCGTAGGTAGGTATTTAATCTCTATGTAGGTACACTACGTTTTTCTAAAATATTATAAGTCATACATGCAAACGCCCAGCGAATGATTCACAAACAACAACAACATTCTAACAGCATCCGAAGGTCTGGAGTATTTGGAATGAAAGGGAAAGGAGACCTACGTATGTTCGCGCGCGACTTTGACCCCGTTACGTGACCTCTACCGCACTATTCACCCACTTTACACTTAGTACTATGCAATCTCGTGAAAATATTGATTTCGTGCACGAGTATTGATTAGTTGCGGTACGTTTCCATGAATATTTTAGTTACGCGTGTTTGAATAGCGCGTTTGGGTTTTTGGGAAATAGGCGTGTTTTGTTATTGATTAGATGAAAGAGGATGCATTGCTACTTTGAGTATCGGAATGCGAAATATTTATTAAAATAATAAAAAAAAAGTTTAAGTAATGATGGTGAGATGCCTATTTAAATCATCTCTTATACTTTCAAAGAAATTTTGGTGTTAAGTGGAATGTAGCCAACAAACAAAGAAAGAAAAACACTTCGTTATTATAATAATAATCAGTGTTGATTCAAATATTAATTATTATTTATAAGTGCGTTCATTACCGTACCCAATGACTATGTGATTCCTTATTCATTGCCGTAACCCCAAAATAATACCTATTACAAAGTAGGTACAAACTCATGCACTCGTTACAGTTTCGTCGACCTCAATTGCTTGTCGATAAAAATTTACTTTTTTTAACTCAAAGGAACCGCTTTAATTTTTTCTAATAATGCAACTTAGTTTTACGATACAAGTGATTTATTGATTTAGTGACTTACATTTTATAGATAGGACAGCACTATGCTACCATAGAAATATTATGTACCTATAAGCTATAAGACTTTCTCTATTCATGCAAATTAACCTAAATTTAAATGTAAAATAGAAAGATGGTGCAACCGATGCAAGGAATGTCGTAAAACAGCTGATCGGAACTTTTAACCAGGTTACAAGTATGACTGATCACTGAAATGAAGTCACGACCTCCAGCACACATAGACGGCCATAGACCGTACATTAATTGACATACATAATATAACAACACAATATGTAGTAACATTACATTCATACACATAGTATCATTTAACCAAAATTACCTCCCATCCGGCCCCACAGGTTGGTTCATGAGCCTCGTCTTCATAACATCAGCGGGTGTCCCCATGACAGCGGCTACAAAGCCAGCAGTAAACGCAGCAGCACCATGCACTATGGCATTGTCGGCCATTCCGAATTCACGGATAAGGAACTGTTTGGTAAAATCGTACGCGGCGAGGTCGCCCATGTTGACTAGAGCTGCTCTTTGCACGTTTGGGACCGCGCCTGGAAGTATTTAGATCTTATTGTAGCTTATGAAAATTTGAAAGTTAGAAACAACTACAAAACTTTCTTCTTTATCTTTTACAAAACTAAAAGCTAAAGCTAACTAAAGCTGCTAACTAAGTCAAGGTAAATTTCTTCAAGTCTTTCAACAGTTTTTACAAAATAAAAAGCTTTTGCAATTGTAATTTATGTCTGCTGGTATTGCTGAATGAGACAAAAGGATTACTTATTTATTTTATGATTTTATAAATTGTACGCTATGTTTGTTACAGATAAAATTAATTATTTTTGACAAACAATGATCAGAACATACCTCTCCAAAAGCCCTTAATCCCGCCTTCCGCATACAGCATAACATACACCTGCCTACAGTTGGAGAACCTTGGCGCTTTTCCTTGCAACAACCTCCTGCCTTCAGCCTGCATCTGGACCTTCACCAGGTCGGTTGGTGATGCGATCAGCTGCGCGAGGGATCCCGCCGCCAGCCCGCCTGCCGGACTTCGCGCCAATTAAACGTTATTTCATGGACACGTTGTTAATTTTTTTCTAACTTCTAATAAAAAGTTATGTTCATAATAGGAAATAGTTTCTTAATTCCACATGTACAAACATATATGGATAAAAATTTTATTTATAGGCGTGGAATTCGTGGAAAGCTGGTGGCCTGGTGCCTATGGTAGGTAAGCGAAAACTAAGGCACGAAATAAACTTTAAATGGTTAAGAAGAGAAAATCTTCAAAATATATCTATGTCGCCCACAATATGAAAATTAGGACATCACAGTTTATCACAGTACATTTTCAGTTTTTTTGGAACAGCTTGTGCATTCATTGAAATAGATCCTATACCGTCTGGTGCAGAATGCAGCACTGGCTACCTATTTGATCTAAGTCGTTAAAAATTTATGAACAAAAAATAAAAAACCAATTGGAAAGTATTCTTATATTCTACCGCTATGTAGTTAGGCACAACATCTGCGTTTTATGGTGTTTCCGGTTGCAATCTGTTATTCGGGTTTCGACCATTATTATTATACTCGTATAAAATAACTTTATATTTACTATATTACTATATAAAACAAACTTTAGAATAAAAAGAAGTGCCAACATCGTTCGTGTTCGTACCAAATAACCCGTAAAATGAAACTAACAAAATCATATTTTGTATTTAAAAACAGTTTATAACCAAAACAGAAGACGAACGTGAGCATTAATGTTTTACAATAAATTCTGACTTGACCTTCAAAATAAAGTCAATAACCTCGCATCTTAGTGCTTATCAAATAATCGAGATAGTACTATTACCTATTATGCAAACAATGTGAATGATAAAACGAAACGTTTTACAAAATTAAACATTGAATTGAAGGTCAATAACACTGCACATACTAGTTCTTTATCAACTCCTCATGGTCATTGATAACACGAAATTATTTACACATTCTAACGAACCTCGTTATTTCTATTTTCTAGAGTTTAATTTATTTGAAACCTAAGTAAGTATAGGTATATATGTTTTTATTATTTTTCTTATATTATGTATTCTTTGATACGTAATTTCTATTGTTTATTAATACAACATGTATTTCAGTAAACAAGGAATATTTATGTGCCTTTAAAGATTTTTCCCATAAATAACTCAACGATACTCGATAGTCGATAAGTGTCGATAACCTAGCCTAATGACGTCATAACTTCATGACTTGTACGTTCCCAACTAGCTATTTAGTTAATCAATAATGAGATCAATAAGTTATTATTTGCATAATGTATCTGTAACCTTATTTGTATCTTTGACCTTATTTTATGTTTCAATCGTATCGCTTTCATAGAAATGAATTTACCTACTCATAAAATTATATTAATTAATTCATTTCCTTTTTCCTATTCCGCATTCTTCATAGCCTAGATTTTCCGTCAATGTAATTCTTTTTTTTTTCAATCAAACTTTAGAAACGAAAATCCGAACCTCAAAATAATCAATATTCAATATTCTTAAAAGGTTTCTAAATACTCTACAACAAAAATTAATGACTTTCTCACCCACAGAGGCCGCTCCCAGTGAAACTTTTCCATTTTGGTCTTTGAAATAACTTCGAAAGTGTTCATAGAAAATCAATCGGCTCCCCGAGTAGATTGCATGTCGCTGGAACATTGGCATTAGTCCGCTCCATAACTTTAATACGCCTTCCTGCTTCGCTATCCCCACAGCCGTTTTTATCATTCCATGGTTCTCTAACTGAAAATTTAAATTATCTGTAGACTGATTCATAAGTTTCCGAACGACAAGGTATGGACTATGGAGATTAGATATATTTCTACAAAAGTAGGGTCATTGCGCTGGTTTTCGTCCAGTTATAGGAGTTGCCAACTTTGTGATGCGAAATAAATATTTTGGAGCACCCTTCCTTAAACATATAATATTTTTTTTTAGTCCTTATATAGTCTTCTGTAAGATAATATTAAGTGAAAATAAATCATTTTGACGTATCTTTTAATTTAAATTATTTTCCGCAAAAGTAGGGTATATGCTAGTTTTCGTCCAAAAAAACTGGTTTTCGTCCTAGTGTAAGCTAGTTTTCGACCACCGTGTAGAAAAAGGAGGGTGGGTCAACTATTAAGTTAAAAACCAATTACAGGTAAATATATACTTTTATTTAATCAACATCACAATTTCTCATTACCTTACAGGTTTAGTTTTACTAATAATAATCAATATAACTAGTCAACACTGAGATCTATGTAGCACTTGGCAGTCTTTATATGCGTTAGTGATGACTGTTTAATCATTCGTAATAAAGAAAGGAATGCGTTCCTTACAATGTAAATGAATAAAGTAATAATTACAGGACTAAAAAATAACATCAAAGAACAGAAATATTCATTCTAACAACAAAAATTTTCATTCTAATACTTTGTTTATCAAATGAAATGTACTATATTAAACACAGCCATTAAAATAAGTTTTAGCTACTAAAATAAACTATGCCTTACTGATTATTATTTGGCATTAATAATCGCGAGATCTGGCCCACGTTTCTTTAAAATATCAGTTGTTTTGCCGTGTATTCTATCGAGAACCATAGATTTAGGAATCCCATAATCTCTACAGACTTGTCTTACTGATGCCTTATTTTTCCGAATTGCCGTTAAAGCCTTTATTAAAGATTCTTCAGTGTACGTAGCGTTTTTTTTTTCTAGATTTCTTAGACTCCTTCGAGGCCATCTAAAAACAATAAGTTCTTTCTTAGGATACGTTGAGTAAGTAGAATAAAAATATACCTACTGCATTGGCAAAACAGACCTAGAATAAAATATGATACTCAGGTGAATGATAATCAAGAAAATACAGTGTATTATGTCTGACCTACCCCCATTTATGCTACGAATAATTGACTCTACTTCACATAAGGAGAATGATAGATGACTGAATGAATGACAATATTAGGTAGGTACCTACAACACTCTGGCCCTCACCAATTATTTATAAGGAAGATACTGAATAGAAAACTTTTCAATACGTAAAAAAAGACGAAAAGTAATGCAAAAGAATAGCTATTTTTAATTTTTGTCCACTCCAATACTCATTCATGGGCGAAAACTAAAACATTTAAAGCTAAATTTAGTTTTCGTCCACTTCTTTAAATATTTTTTTATTTTGGCAGCACTGACAAAGCAGTGGACGGAAACCAAAAAATCTAAACTAATAGCAATAAAGATCACTTCGGGAGAAACTATTCAGTATTCTAAAGGTCCGATAAAATAAAATGACCCTAACAATAGCTGTTTGAGTTTCCGTCCACTTGGACGAAAACCAAATATTTTGAGAATTTGGTAAGCTAGTATCCGTCCACTTAATTTTTCGAAGAGTATTATAAAAAAAGTATGATAAACGCTTATACAGGTAAATTAGCTTGGAGAAATTTTTGCATATGTAGTGGTGTGTATATTACTCAGATCTTAGAGCGCGTTTCCACTATATCGTTCTGGCCTATACAAAAATGTTTCGATATCCTAACATTACTATTTAATTTTATACTTATTCCTAGCAACACTTTTGTTTTCAATAAAAACAACTTTTAATTTGAAAGAAAATGGTTTTGACTTTATAAAAAAAATATATCATTCAATTTCACGTCCTTGAGCAAACGACAAGGCGACTACCGTGAAACAATAAAATATCGTGTCCATTATAATTTGTTTCATAATTAATATTTGACCATAATAATTACGAAATAAAACAAATAAATAAATCGTCACTTGATAGTGGAAAGTGGAAACACGCACAAAACCAGAATAAACCAGTTTACGCTGTCCGCAGGTGCCAAATGCAGTTGTTTGGTACCGTTAGAACATAAAGCACACATTTCATTCAAAAATTATAATTATTATGTACGTAGTTTAATTGATAAAGGAGAATGACCACGGGTGGTATCGGTAAAAAAAGGAGAATGACCACGGGTGGTATCGGTAAAATTTGAGTTGTGCCACGTATTCGTGATATTGTTAATTCCTATTTGTATTTATAATGATCATATGTATCACTATTAAGTCTTAATTATACCGGATAAATTGAAATAATATTAAAAGTTTGTGTTTTGAAACATGTATGACCACGTATGGAATCGGTAAAATACTAATTGTGTCACGTGTTCGTGATATTGTTAATTCCTATTTGTATTTATAATGATCATATTTATCACTATTAAGTCGTAATTATACCAAATAAATAGAAATAAAAGTAAAAGTTTTTGTTTTGACACATATATCTATCTCTCTTGCAAGCGTCCTGCGTCATATGTCATAGTTTCTATTTGAAATGAATCTTGAATGAATGTGTTCGACGCTAAGGTTCGACGCAATGTTCGACGTAATTTATTTTGAAATAGGTAATGTTTATTACGATTTACTTTTCACATTTGTCTTGTAAATTAAAATATTACCTATGTAATAAATGTAAAACTTAACGTTCATCGTTAGTTTAAACTCGATAAAGTATTTTTTTGAAGTGTTGAATAAAACTATTGTTTTATTTTTATTGTCGCGAACTGCGGCTTATTTATATAAAAACTTTAATCGTTTCTAAAAGTACTAACATCAAGCTTTAAATTGAGCTATATTTCATCTTGACACAATAAGTTTGATTGCGATACCAAGTGCCATAGTCACTTGGGCAATCTCCTTTTGTATTCGTTGATTGTTGTTATTATTGTTATAATATTTGTTGAAGTGTTTAATTTGTGTGTAAGTGTTGTAACTTTGTATTGTTAATTCAAAATGGCTCCAGTGTTAAAACATGGTCGAGGCAAGCCTTTGACTTCTCAAACTAAAGAATTAAACTTTAAATGTCGTTTCTTTTTCAGGTTAGTAAATTTTTCATTTTAGTAACATTGTCATTTTGTAAAATCATGTTCATTTTGTAAAAGTTATACGTATGTTAAATGTGTAAATATTAAATTAAAGTCTCATCTTTTTCAGAGGAGAAACACATATAGTTTAATTTAAAATCCCATATTTATATAATATATATATATAAAATAAAAACTAAAAATAAAATGTTGTTTTATTTTATTTGCTGACCATACACTACTACAAACGCAAAAATTTCTCCAAGCTAATTTACCTGTAATTGCGTTTATTATGCTTATAAATAAACATACGTACCAAAAACATAACGTAAACTAGGTAAAACAGTGATTTAACTTACCATGAACTTTTGTCGCCGGCAAATATTTCTCTTGCGCAATGACATCTGCAACGCACGGATGCGAAGCGGCCACTTTTACGTTAATTTTTTGAACTCTCTTCTTGTCAAATCAAATTTTCATGTTGATAGTACTGTTGCTTATACATTATGGACCGTAAAAAGTGCAAACTTGCGCGGGAAGGTAGGTTTGTATTCAAGTTTTACGCACGTGATTGTAGCAGGTCAGTCAAATGGACGAAAACTGAAGCTGGACGGCAAACCAGCGCAATTACCCTAATTGACCAAAAACAATTCCATTAATGTAATTGATCTGATTGAAAGCTCAAAGTCGTTTGTAAATGCGTCCACTGAGGGAGAAAGTAAGATGAATTACGTTTCAAGCAAGTGATTAATCATTAACTTGAAATGTAATGCAGATTGGAATAGTGATTTGTTTCCAATTTCCAATATAATAAAAGTGATAATATATCAGTGCATTTTCTTATACCTGCTTGAGGCATTTTTTTATGTCAGAGCAAGCAAAGAGACAGGTGGGCTACCTGATGTAATTGCGCAAATATTAATTAGTCAATAATCTTGAGACGCGGTCAATGATCACAGGAATTATTTTGTGCATCGTATTTGAAAACCTCTATTCCTATGACATATAAACTTAATTTCCGTCATAACTAATCGTAATTGATTAAACAAACCTACATATTTTAATTATTCAAAGTCGAATGCTACTTAGTTCAGGGAGCGCTGGGTAGAAAATATTTTGTTGAAAGACCAATGGAAATAAATAATCTAAATGTTAGACGATAAAGGGGAAATAAATTTATCTTATTAGGCTATATTTTATAATTCCAAAAATGAGCAGGGTATAAAGAATATTCTATTTAATACAGTAACAATAACAGTAACAGTACTATATACCTATATTATGCTTTATACAGGGACTAAATAATAAAGACCGAGTTTGCGTCATAAGTCTGACGTATTTATAGTGGATGACAGCACAAATGCTAGTTCATTTATTAGTGCTGATTTACACAGGGTCAGTAGACAAGTCAGTCGCAGCGCCAATGTCGGCGCCGCGACTGACTTTAACTGTTTACATGAAGTAAGTAGTAGTGGTGCGTTGCTCACGGTGACCACACGTTTGTGAAGTCAGTGGGAAAAATGAATTCGCGAAAACAACTGAAACGACGATTTAATTATTGGTTGAAAAATTTATCAATTTTGCTGTTGAATGAGTTAATAGAAATGGTAGAAAATGAGATAACTAAAAATAAACGACAATGGGTAAGAAAATGGATTTAGGGATTTAATATCCCAAAGGCACTCGTTTTTGCCATATAATTGCACCAATTTTAAGGTTTCGTCTTCGCTTACGGGTCATTTTTATCGCCAGTGAAAAAAAACGTGGTCACACTCTACAACGCAGTGGCAGTGACTAACCACGCACTGACTTGTCTGTTTACACGGGGTTTATTTGGCTGACGCGGGAGTGCGCGGGTGGCGGGGGGCGCCAACTGACTTTAAAATATTCGTGTCCGAATATTCAACTCAGCGCTGACTTCAAGCCTCTGTACTGACTTCAAATCTGTTTACCTACACAGGGTTTTTTTTGGGTCAGCACTGATTTGCCTCGAATTTGTAGTCAGTTACTGACCCTGTGTAAATCAGCACTTATTTCTGAAATCAATATACCCATCTGCGTATTTCAGAATAGATGATGGTATTCATGACCATGGCGAACAAACCTAACATAAAATTAAATTTTGTCTGTATGTAGTAGGTTCTCAATTTGTCTGTATTTTTTGAAGATTCTTCTTTTATTTGAATGCTAGGGCTTGGCTAGGGCCATTCGGTTGGTCCGACTTAAATTTTGTTCTTTTCTGACAATTTGTGGGCGGTTTATTTTTTTGTAAAAGAAGATTTAAAGAAAGTTACCTTGTAACCAGATTGCTTTGCAGCGGCGACTTCTGACTGTATCTGTAACCTTGTTTTCGTCAAATCGAACGGGTACGTTGCTGAAAAAGAATAATTTTTCATTATTTTAGGACGTGTAAAAAACCAAAACAGCTAATCTACTAATCACAAAGTGTTTGAGGTATATTAGATACATAATAAAGGTCACTATTCATTAACTTGACATAGGTATCTAACATTATAGAACAGAACAAACACTTCAATAGTATTTAGTATATCTAAATTCTAAAACGGCGAGTAAGATCTTCCAATCAAATAAAATTAGTAAAGTGAATGATTCTAGAAGGTACCATAACAAATCAGTTCTGTTTTTGTGCAGAATTTCGCTGAGGCTGTGTCCGTTTGCCACATTTAAGTTAGTGTTCAGTGTTATGGCAATAAATATATTTTCTTTCTTTCTTTTTATACCTGCTTCCGCGGCCCAAGCGCCCAGCACAGCCACAGCATAGCGGGACGCAATAGAATCCGTCGCGTTCGACGCGGGGTGGTCGGCGTTCCGTAATACCGGCATTGTTATCTAGCTATTAGTTCCTTTTCCATACTACCTGGAACAAATGGTTATTTAATAATAATAAAAGAGCTGAGATAGCGCATTCTACAAAATGTTTGTACCTATAGAGTATAGAGTATAGGTATTGCAGATATGAGTTGATGTCTTGTATGTGAATTTTTTTAATCAATTATTACAATTTACAAATCTGATTGGATACATTAACTTTATTAACGTTTATTAAACTAATCTTTGTGCTCTTAACCTTATTAAAATGTAAGTTATAAAAACAGAAAAAATGACCAGTTTTTATGAGAATGGATAAAAACATTCCATTCATACAGAATGATATTAAAATTTGCACAATAAACAAGGTTTTATCTGGAACGGATTACGTTGCCTTGCGTCAGTGAAAGTAACTAAGTAATATCTAACGAAAGTGAAAACCTATCTCATAGATTATTGTGCAAAAATGAACTAAATGTGATATTCAATGATAAATCGAATTATTATAGATATAACTAGATTATAATTTATTTAACATTACAGTCTACAGGATTTAAAGTTGACGAATCCAGGACATTTTTCATTTTAAAGCTGTTATAAACTAGATCCAGATACCTATACAAAACGAAAAGAAAAAGCGGTAAAGATAATAATATGATGAACTATACGAAAAATATTCTCAGTAATTGTTTCAAGTAAAAACTATATCACGATACGCTCCTGATAATTGAAAGTCAAGGAGACAAGATTAGGTAAGTGTACCTCTGGGTCACTAGGGCAATACGTTATCTGTTATCACTTATCACTAACCGAGTTATTGCTCCACACATGAAATCATTTTTTATTACGCTTTTATTTTATAAATTATGATGACAAAAGATACGAAAATTTATTTTTAAAGCAAGAGACATGAAATATAATGGATATCACGACTGGTACTAAGTAAATTAGGCTTTACTACACATTATATATCTTCAGGATGTAGTTACGTCTCACAACGAGCCTGACCTAATTCGTGACTCCAGTCTACACAAAAGCTATAGGTACTATTAAAGTATTAATCATACCTATAAATACAACTCTTTTCCCAGTTAACTCAAAATCTGGAAATATGGTACAAGTCAAGAGGTCATTTTTATGATTTAGAATTTACAGATACAGCAAGTGAAATAACTAAATGGCGCGTGAATAGTCAATTTATTGATTAACAATAACGTTAACGACAACAGTTTTGTTTGTTTAGTTGTTGGGTACACATGGTATGTCTATATTCCTCACTAGCTGTGCTCCCCGGTTTTACCCGCAGTTCTACACTCTTGTTGGTCTTAGCGTGATGATATATAGCCTATAGCCTATAGCCTTCCTGGATAAATGGGCTATCTAACACCGAAAGAATTTTTCAAATCGGACCAGTAGTTCCTGAGATTAGCGCGTTCAAACAAACAAACTCTTCAGCTTTATAATATTAGCACAGTATTACAATATTATTTCCTTATTGTAATACTGTGATATTAGTATAGATATTACCTATAATTAGTCTCAGGAGGTGCGCTTAAATATTGATCCATAAGCATAACATAGTTTACACTCTCGAAATCAACACATCAACAATTTCAATGTTATCTATTTCAAAGTTAATTAAAATAGACCGTTTTGTGATTTGACATTTCCTGCTTGGCAACAATGTCGGTGGATTTTCCGAGTAAGGATAATTGGATATAGTAACAGCATAGTAGTTTTAAAGCTTTATACCAATTACCATGGTATATACCACAGTATCTTTATACCGTTTGATTATATTTTATATAACTAGATACGTCATAGTTACAGTTTTATAAGGTAGGTACCTAGTGAATATTGGCCACGTTCATCACGATCCCAGCATCATTTTAACATCAGGATACTGTAACTGATATTTACGAATTACGAGCTCATTCCATTTCCACACCTACAGTGTTATATTACTATTATATTGGATAATCAATTGCTTTTATTATACCTAATAATGAACAATATAACAACTAGAGATGCGCCGAATAGTGGTTTCACCGAATAACCGAATACCGAATACTATTCGGTTAAAACCTTACCGAACCGAATATTCGGCCGAATTATTCGGTTCAATGTTTTGACGTGTTTTGATGCGTAAACCGGTTCTAACGGATCGCAAGTAGCTGCTGGCTCGGTGGCGAGCGATCAGCGAGCCTTACCTCACCGCCCGCCACCCGCGTATATCGCCCGCGCACTCCGTGCCGTCTCAGTTGTGTTGAAACATCGCACGAATACGTTACAAATTAAAACAAAAAAATATTAAAAATTTTATATTGTTTAAAAGTTTTATATTTTTACTTTAAGTTAGGGCCGATTTTTCAATGCCCAGATAAACAGCTAGATAGACTTTATT